>JBAMBG010006369.1:0-12306 GCA_037043555.1 Drosophila neoperkinsi
ACAGTGAAGCGTGCTACAAAATGCTTTTAAAGTCAACTAAAACCTTAAATATCTAGATCATTACTTATATATATGTAGAGGTGGTGCATATGTAAATAAATATCGTACAATAATTGATGAGAATCAAATAAACCGCTCCGGCGTGAAAGAAACAAAAGAAAACAAACCCAAAAACAAAACAAAAAATATTTAAAGTAATATTTACAATAATAATTCTAATAAAAGAAAGAGAAATGCAGTGGACACTCGAAGATCGGTGGGGCGTTTGTAGTTCGCAAATGATCTCTGTATGATTTAATATGTCTGATGATGACCAAAATTCGATGGGATTATCAAAAGTGATTTGCTCGCAAGTGCTTCAAAAGAGAATACAACAGAAAATCGAATTAAATGCAAGATCGCAATGGGAAAATAAACGAGATTATACGAAAATTTCAACATGAAACTGAAGTGGTGCTTTGAAACTAAAAATCAGCAAAAAGATGTGTGGCAAACGAAGTTCGAAAGGCGTCTTAATATTAATCAAAGATATGGCAGATGCTGGCCGCTTTAAGAGCACGCGAATTATTTGTTCTTTTTATCTTTACTTTTTTTTTTGTTTTTTTTTTCCATGCGAATTTGGCGAATTTGCAATCAACTACAGTTTTTTGGTTTTTTTTTCGATTCTGTTTTTTGGTACGAATTTTTTGGGGCACGAACTACAAAGATGCATCTACTACGTGTTGCTGAAGTTTTGTAGTAAGAGGTTGTTGCACTTGCGTGGCAGATAAAAATGCTTTACCATTGTATCCTCTATTCATGCCGGAGATGGCGACGCCACGACTTCTATCACTGTGACCACCATAATTATCATTGTACGAACCTCTACTATCGCCGCGATTACCAGAGCCGCCGCCGGCCTCGCGACCGCCGCCGGTGCCGGGACCGCCTCGGCTATACGATTGACTGGTGCCGCCCTGACGGGGTGGTCCGCGCTTCTGGAAGCCATCGCGGTTGCCATCCCGGGTCATGCCGCCGCCATTGCCGCCACCGCCGCCAATTCCGCCGCCGCCAGGGCTAAAAAAAAAAAATCAAAATGCACACATAAACAATTAGAGAGAGAGAGAGAGAGAGAGAGAGATACAGAGAGTGAGAGAGTTATATTTACCGTTCATTTTTCCTACGATCAGCAATATCTATGCGCAGCGGGGCCGAAAGATCATCGAGCTTAATGCGACCATCGCACTCGAGTGCGCGCTCCAAATTGTCGAGCGTCTCGAACTCCACGTAACAGAAGCCCTTGAACATATCCGTGTCCCGATCCTTGACCAGGCGCACATTCTTCACCTCGAAATCGTTAAATATTTTCATAACATCGCCCTGGACGAGACCCTGCGGCAAGTTGCCCACGTACGCAATAAATGGCGGTTCCGTCGGCAATTGCTTCACATGCCGTTCGCCTCCAAATCCACCTCTAAAATAAGTCACAAAGAAATACGAAAATAAATAAATTAGTGGTCAAAATACAAACAACAATGCAGCATTCGCCGGCCCGGCTGCGATTGAAACGCACGTGTCTGCGAACCGGAGCCAAACGCACTTCACGCAACAAAAAAAAATAGAAAAAAACTCATTAAACAAAAACAGTTGCCGCTCAAATAACAAGCACACATCAACAATAACAAAAGCGAAGCGGCGTCTTAAGCAGACAACAGTTGCAATAAAATCAACAAAAATGCGCGCGCTTTTTAAATATTTGCGGCAAAAAAATAAATAAAAAATAGCACAGAAAAAAAAAAAGGAGCTGTGTGCAGAACTCCGCGTCGAGCCGCCCATTAGCAGCGCTGGCGGCGCTGGCGCTGTTTTCATAGTTAATGATGCGCCAAAGGCACATCGCATACCGCCGACGTCAGCGTCGCCAGCAACGTCGTCGGCGACAGCGCAGCAAATTGCCCGAAAAAAAAATAGCAAAGAAAAAGAAATATAGGAGAAAAAAAAAAAACACGCACACTTGCAAACACACACTCACAGTCACACGCACGTATGCATGCATGTACATTTTTAGGGTTTTGTGTGTTTGTGTTCCGCGTGTGTGTGTGTGTGTTTGTGTGTGCGTGTTGGTTGACTTTTGCTTAAACCGCGTGCATTATTCTACATTGGAGCACATTTCGAGTTGTTGTGGGACAGATGCTGCGATTGCATTTCCATCGATTTCACACATTTTCGTCGAGCTGACCCGCACAGTTATTAAATTATTTAATAATATTTACCTAGCGTGTTCATAACCACCTCTTCCAGCCATGTTTTATTTTTTTCAAATGAGCGAATTCGCTGCAATCCACAGACTGACTACCAAGTTTGTCGCCGTGTGCACGCGCTCCAGTGTGTACACACCAATTATTGGCGGCTCAAGGGAGTACACCCATCCACTGAAATTGTCATATACTAAATACTAAGGGATTGTCAAAATAAAAATGAATTTAAATTGCATAAATATTTCCGCATATGTCGAAATCAAACACGAATCTCTTAGCCAACAATAAAACCCAGATGCAGCTATGAGCAACACTTACCAATTCGCCGAATGTGCACTTGGCATTAATCAACACTAAAGCCGCAGAATGACAACATCATAGGCCTATCGATTGTTTGCATTAAATTCTTTTTTAAATATTACAAATTATACAATACGATACGAATTTATTGATTCGATTTAAGCAATTATCGGAAATCATTTTATTTTTTTGCGTTAGCCTTACTGAAAAGCTGGCTGCACATTGCCTATCGATAGATCGATGCGAATTCGCCGTCCGAGACACTCATTCAATGCTTCGTTGACCAACTCTATTTGCCGCTAGCTAGCTTCTTCTTACGCCTTGTTTCGGCAGAATTGTACACGTTTTTTTGCTGCAATTTCTTCTCAGTTTGCGTGTTGCCACAAATATCATTTCCAAAATAAAAGTGCGCAAGCAAAATGGCACTAACCTCGAGATACTACAACGAAAAATATCCGGAAATTGAAGATGTCGTCATGGTGAACGTGCTCTCAATAGCCGAAATGGGCGCTTACGTCCATTTGCTGGAGTACAACTGCATTGAGGGCATGATTTTGCTGTCGGAGTTGTCGCGTCGTCGCATACGCTCCATTAACAAATTGATACGTGTGGGCAAAACGGAACCGGTTGTTGTCATCCGTGTGGATAAGGAGAAGGGCTACATTGATCTATCCAAGCGTCGCGTTTCCCCCGAAGATGTCGAGAAGTGCACGGAGCGATTTGCTAAGGCGAAGGCAATCAACTCATTGTTGCGTCATGTTGCCGACATTTTGGGCTACGACAGCAGCGAGAAGTTGGAGGAGCTCTACCAGAAGACCGCCTGGTATTTTGAAAAGAAATACAATAGCAAAACGGTTGCGTACGACATCTTTAAGCAATCGGTGACAGATCCGTCAGTGTTCGATGAATGCAACCTGGATGCGGAGACTAAGGAAGTGCTGCTGAGCAATATCAAACGCAAATTGGTCTCGCCCACGGTGAAAATACGCGCGGATATCGAGTGCTCGTGCTATGGCTACGAGGGCATCGATGCCGTCAAAGCGTCGCTCAGCAAAGGACTCGAGCTGAGCACCGAGGAACTGCCCATACGCATCAATCTGATAGCGCCGCCACTGTAAGTTCAATTCAAATTCAATTACATATAGATATATTTATATATGTATGCATACAGCTATGTGATGACCACATCCACCACAAAGAAGACAGATGGCCTCAAGGCTCTGGAGGTGGCCATTGAGAGTATACGCGCCAAGATTATCGAGTTCGAGGGCGAATTCAAAGTGATAATGGCACCCAAACTGGTTACGGCCATCGATGAGGCCGATTTGGCACGTCGCCTGGAGCGCGCCGAGGCGGAGAACGCTCAAGTGGCTGGCGATGACGATGAGGAGGATGCCGCCGATCAGGAGGGTATGCAGTTTGATCCCGAGAAGGAGTTAAATCACAAAAACGCCTCGCGTCCCACTGAAGATGACGACGACGAAGACGATGACGAAGAGTAGAAGCAACATCAGCCCAGCCTCAGCCTACTGCAACAACAACAACATCAACATCTAGCAATCAAAATGTACATTATACATGTATATGTATATAAATATATATATATGTATATATATTCATATATATTGTATACGCACAGGGGGGAGGAGTGTGTGTGTGTATGTGTGTGCGTGTGTGTGTATGTGTACACCGAAAGAAGAAAGAAAAAACAATAGAACCGGAAAAATCCTAAGTGACTAGTTAAATCAATCAATCAGTCAGCCATTGGCGGCAGAAACTGTAATAACGATGTCATTGAAGCATAATTCAATAATACATATTTAATAAAATTAAAAAGGAAATTGTCCAACAACCACAAAAAAAGGAAAGAATGAAACCTTAAACTTGAATAGAATTTTCGCGATAGGATCTGGCAAAAAACAGCTAATTTCTGGTATATTTGCTAGGTGAGCAAGATCGGAGACATATATGAAATGAAATGGGACTGCATAGCTGCAAGTTGATATATCCACAATTATTTGAAAAGCTTTCAATTCAATTCCAATCCAAAAACAATACTCATTTTATTTAACCATTTCACTTCGTACATAATTACATAGTGTTAAGTCTTAATACTAGCTCAAATTGTATAAATGAATATACATTTGTATATATATATATATATATATATATAGATGTGTGTATATAATGTGTAAAATTAGTTAGTGTATAAATATTTGCTGCGTGTGTATAAAGTTTCCCCAATTCGGTTTTTCGTTGCTGCGGCTATTTTTCAATCCAGTGGCATTGTTTTATACAGATCGACATCGAGTTTCGAATTCATTAATTTTGTCTTAAGCCAGAAGAAGAACACAAACAGATATTAACGGATTGAGGTGAGTTTAAAGCTGAAAATTCTCGACGATCAATCGATCAATTAGTTATTGCACATTGGCATACATGCAATAGGTAAACAAAATATTGTATTTAAAATTGGTCTAAACAAATACAGTAAATTTTGTTAAAGTAGACCATGTTTCGGCAATTGTCTTGATATTGATACTGACATCGTTGTGGTGGTGATTGTGGTTGTGGTTGTGGTGGTGTTGGTGTTGGTGTTGGCTTCTCTTATTATTGCAAAATGATGGTTGATTTGATTGATCCCAGAGCAGTGACGGAGCAGTAACAGCAGCACGGATCGTTCCAGCGTTCAGCTGAGCCCGCCGCTGCCAGCGGCTGCATTGCGGCTGCTAAATAGCATTGAGCTGGCGATCGCCTTGTTGCCATTGCACAGTCTCAGTACAGTGAGCACATCGCTACGCGGATAGCCCAATTCCATCAGGTCATTCACATCCTGTTCCGTGAAACGATCCAGCGGCTGTATAGCGTTTATATTATTTACATTAAAGCCAGTGGTGGTGGTAGTGCTGCTGCTGCTGGTGCTGGCTCCACCGCTTTCACGTTTGCTCTGCTCAATTGCCTGGGCAATCGCTTGGCGTTCGTTTTCCTCCGGATTCCGGGTGAGGCGGGCGCATGGCGGCAGCTCGCTTTCCGGTAAAAATGGCGTTGAGGTGCCTGTGGTGCCAATGATCAACAGATTTCGTTGCAAGTCAATAAGGCACTGCAATCAAAACGATATTCATGTATAACAATTGTAAATTGTATAGCTACAAGAGTATATATATCTAGATCAGATCTGTAGGATCAACACACCTGGACAGTAAAATGGGTGTGAGGACAATGACTTGCTGGATGCAATGCATGTCTGCTTTTTTATTTCACTTCATTTCAAATTATTTACAAACGTTTCTTTATTTATTTGATTTTCATCATTCTGGAGAATGTTGTGTCATTTCTTTTGGCACCCTCTGATCCGCACCAGTCGCAATGAAACAATGCGAAACTGATGTTCCCAACCAAAGGAACTTTACTGAATATTCTGCTAGCTAACTTTGCACTAACTAAGCAGTTGTTGATTCTGATGAAGTTTTCTTGGTTTGTCCATTTGTAAAGATGTTTGGAGATCGTCCAATGATGGAGCTATGCATTTCGACATTTGTTCCTTGATCTTGGAGCCTACGCACAATACTTCTCTCCTCACAACTACAGCTGCAGCGATGTCCTCGACTCATTTTGCTAACAAAATTAATCGATAAATAAAAGCTTTCTTCATTTTTTGCAACACGCAACTAGTTCTATGTCTATTTATTTTGGGCAAGAAATAACAAAGAAAATACACTAATTATTGTCATCGCACCTATTTTTGTGTCCAGTTGTGTAAGTATATAATTCACTCCTAGCTGATCTCAATCTCGGCAAGAGTATTTCATTATTATTATTATATTTTGGATTTTGTTGACTCACCTGATGCCGCTTGAGCATGTCCAGGCCCAATAGCATGTCCATGGGCTGCTGGCCCAACACCGTAAAACTGGACGTCAAATAATCATTATCAATCTGCAGCTGGACCATGTGAACGCGTCCAAGAATTGGTTGTGTGCCAACGCCCTTGGCAATGCCGTTCCAGCGGGTATCGAGAAGTCGATTCACATTGCATCGTTCCGCGCACTCCTTGCTCATGATGGTCGTCTGTGCACCAGAGTCGACGAACGCCTTCACAGGTGTCCCATTCACCTTGCAGTTGATGTAGCTGTATTAGTGGCATCCAAATTGTGATCAATTCACATTTATACTTTGATACCGAAGGTATATCATAGTATATTGGTTTTGGGCAATGTCCGTCATTCTCTCCGTCCGATAAATCGATAATTGCAAATCGATCAAGCCACATATCTCCCTCAATTTTAAGGATAGTCTCCAAATTTGGTTGGTAGGTCGTTGGCGATGTCCTTCAAAGATCGGCCTATGCCACACCACCCCCATGGTAAATGGTTATATCTTTCGCAGTTTTTGTGTTAGAGCCAATTTTATGGCCAAGCCCACATCTACGCCCATAATCGCCAAAGCTGATATTTCGAAAAGTGTAAATCGATAAAACCGCATATCTCCCATACTTTTAAAGATAGAGTCACCAAACTGGGAAGGTAACTTGCTGGTAACCTCCTTCGAAGGTCGGCATATATATTTTTAGATAACGCCCACACTCGACGCGTACTTCGGACCTAGAAATCTGAAATGCCTTCCCCAATTTGTAAGCTTTTGGAAGTAGGTTAATGGTAACTCCCTTAAGAAATCGATAAAAAAATATCGGATGGCCACGCTCACTCTGCCTCCCCAAACCGATGCACCTGTTAGTGTAAATCGATAAAACAATATATCGCACACAATTTGAAAGCTAGAGTCACCCCATTTAAAAGGTTTATTGCTAGCAGCACCCTTCAAAAATCTGAAATTTCGGACAACGCCCCCAAAAACGATAAAAGCGCATATCTCCCGTAATTTAAGAGCTACAGCTACCAAACTTGGGAGGACGATTACTAGTAAACTCTTCCAAAAAAGCCCATATCTAACGCAATTTGAAAGGCAAACTTGGACGGTTTTACTTGGTCTGAACCTGAACCTGTTCTTAGCTGGTTTTACTTCTGGTATCAAAGTATTTCGCAGTCGGTTACGCCCGACTTTAACGTTCGCTCTTGTTTACTACTGAATGTGACAAGATAATAATAAATACTTACAGCATTGTGACAGTACCAAAGATTTCTGGATTGTATTCAATGGCTGCTGCCATATTGTCCTGAACGTTCTTCTCCCTGATCTGCTCGGCAATTAGTCGCTGTGTGGCCTCATTGAACGGATCCGCATTGAGCATGCGCTGATGCTGCTCCTTGCGACGCTTCCGTTCACCGACTTGCTCGCGGAGCACCTTCGCAAATGCCTCCGTATCGCCCGAGTCGAGGGCTTCGGCTAGTCGGGTATTGTTTTGTCGGAGCAGCGCCAGCGTCTCCGGGCTGGACAAGAACATTTGACGCACCAACGCCGGATCATCGTCCAAGTTCACATTGAACTCATCTGTCAGGGGTATGTCGGCGAGCGGTTGCTGCAGCTGTTCCAGATACTGCTGCAACTGCTGCTGCATATTAACCGAACCAGGCGTACCACTGCCACTGCCAGCGTTTTGTTGTGTTGACGGACTGCCGCTCGATGTACTCGCACCGGGCACAGCGATGCTGCTAAAGTCCAGATGACTAATCGATGGATTGTTGCCACCTAAAATGCGATCAATTAAACAGTTAAACAACCATTGTGTTTAGTATTATATTTTACATGAATTCTATTTGTAATTAAAGATTTATTTATATCGGGTATAAAGTTCATTGCAGTTGCTACACTCATTTAATCGATCTACAAGAAAACAACAACAAGAATCAAAAATGCATATTCATGCTTGTATTGCGTGTATGACACCCACTTCAGGTACCACGTACCAAGTAAATAAAATAAAAAAAATATAATTATAATAACGCAGAAAGCGACTGGAAATTTAAAGCGATTGTAATTTGCGTGCGCCTACGCTCAAAAAACCAAATATATATATATATATATATATATATACATATATGAAAACAATGAACAATTCGGACAATGCACACTGGGGCACATGACCATTTCATAAATTCGAATCATTTAAAAGCAAATCGTAAATATAATGAATTGAGAAATTGTCGTACACATATTGAAGTCAGTTGCTGATTTAGCCAAATTTTGAGCTTGCGTCTCTTGACATTTTCAAGTTTTTGACAACAAATGAGAACAATTGAAAAGCCTGACATAGATTACAAATACCCTTGGAGTAACTAACTGGGGTCAGTTAATCTGATGACATTGTGCTCCGATCTGCCTTCATACGAAGCGGCTAATGATGCTGATCAAGAACAACACGGCAAAATTATAATATCCGCCACAAGGGTATACAAAAGAATGGCTGTCTCTCTGAGTCCGCTCCAGAGTGCAATGTACAATGTATATGTATATATATATATATATATGTATATATATATATATATATGTATATGTATTTTTTATATGTATATGTATTTTTTATATGTTAGTCTGTAGGCCAATTGCGCATGGGGTCATCACCTGAATCATGTGCAGCTGTGTGCATGGATTCGATTACCTCTATGCTATGCGTATATCGATAACAGCTGAATTATCAAAATCAGATCAACATATGCATATGCACATGCCTGTATGTGTGTATGTAATTGAGTATGTATGTATGCATGTGTGTGTGTGTGGGTTTCCATTTACTTTTTTCTGTTTTCTGCATAGCATTTGGAATGTGGAAAAAACTCAACAACACATTTATAGTATACACTGAGACTGAGTAATATGCGAAGAAAGAAACAACACATTTTTATTTTTAATATGCAGATTCCATATACCACACACATACACATGCACATGCACATGCATACACGCACATGCACACTGCTGGCCAGGAGCAGCGGCCTAGAGCGGGTGCAATGACCCACTTAGCAGTTAGCACGGCGCGCGCATCTTGCAAACCAATGCGAATGATGGACGGGCGGACAGGCAGGCGGTGGGAGTAGGGGGCGTGCGTATCTCTCACCTGTACGATTGGAGGTTAAACGTCGACGCTCCAGCACAATGCAGTCGCCATCGCGCACACCGAACTCCTTCAGCGTCTGCTTGTCGTTGGTCAGCTCGCGGCCATTGAAGAGCACCATTATTTGGCTGACCTCGGCGCCAATTTCGGTGGCGCATAGTGCCTTTAGCACTTCTAGCTCCAAATCTTCGGCGACATCTATAACGAAAATCTTATCATCGGTGGTCGTCACTGTGATTTTCATCGCGGTGGCAGTTGCGGCAGCGTCGGCGGCGGCGTTTTTCTCTCAACAATTTATCAATTACAGTGATTTTCTTTATTTTTTTTTGTTTTATTTTTTATTTTTGTAGAACCCTTGCCGAGGGTACAATAAATTTGAAGTTGTGAGCACAGTGTATGGGTTCCCTGAGCAAAAAGAGTGCTGCTTATTTTGCGGCTGTCGCAAAAACACACGTTTCCAGCACAGCGCAAATTAATAAATGCGTTTGAATTTTGTAGTTCGTCGTCGGTTTCTTCTTTTCACGTTTCTTTTGCGTACATTCGTTTTTTTTTTTGACTATGCTTTGTTGTTTTGACGGAACGTTGCCGCTAGATATGTGCCGCGATATATGCTAACGCATGCGATGATTTTCTCTTCTCTTTTTCTCCATCTGTGCAGGGACAGGTATACTGGCTAGTTAGCCAAAATGGTATGCAACATTTAATTTTAATCTAAAATCAAATACAAATAAATAAAACAAAATAAATTTAAAAAACCGCACAAAACATGTTTTTCAGAGTCAACTTTCAGACTCAAATTAACCATTAGCTGATATATCGATATACAATTTTGACTTGGCAATACGCATAATATAAATGCGCAATTTGTCGCTGCTTTTAATGAGTATTTACATTGGTTTTTTTTTTTAACTTTTCAATTACGTTTTTCCCCGAAAAGTATTAAATTTATATTCGATATTAGGCCAGTGCTAATAACTTATATGATGCCATGCTGGTATTTATTTTTATTTGTTTTTATCGATATGCATATATCGAAAAGCAGCTCTGGAACGCGAAATTTCTTGTATTATTTACGTATTTAGTGAAGCAATATTGCGACGATTGGTCTAGTTACAATCCCGTTATCCTTAACATTTGACGCATCGGTGGTCATCTGCACTGTTTTAAACTGAAAGCGCCATGTCGACGCAAAATGTGGGAAACGAGGAAAACGCAGCCCCAAAGTCGAAACGACCTTCAGGTGAAAATTGTGGGCATTTTACATATATGACGGACACCTACACTCAAGTAACAAGTTGTCGATTCAATTCAGCCCTGCTCAAGTGATATGTAGTGTGCGTGTGTGTTGTGTGTGTTATTGATAACAAATGAAAGAGTGACTAATCCTAATAACTTTTAAAGCTGCCGTTGAAAAAGCTTAAAGATCTTAGATAATCTTGTAGGAAATTCATTGTTCTAATATGCCCCCAAAATATGTTATGTGTGGCATTTAACATGTTTACCTAAGTCCAAATGCTATTTATGCTTTTAACCAAAACTATTTAATTGTTTTGCATAGTTCACACACACACACACACATTGCTTTATGTTTATGTCTTTTCGAAAGAAAAAAAACAAGAGTTGGTTTTCACTTGAAATGATGACGGAATTGTCAACTAGCAACGTGTAGGAATGTGATCGATATTTTGGGGCGGAGAGCCTTTGACACGCAGCCGCAGCTAAAGCAACGAATCACTTCTTAAACTGCAATACTAAATTGGTTATTAATTGAACAGATTCAGCATTCAAGCAACAACGCCTTCCCGCCTGGCAGCCCGTGTTGACAGCAAGAACAGTTCTGCCCACGTTCTTTGTTATCGGTGTGCTCTTCATTCCCATTGGAGTGGTGCTGCTGCACTTCTCCAATTCATCCAATGAGCTCATCATCGACTACACCAGGTGCATGCAGGTGGGCAATAATAAGACTTGTGCCGAGTTTTTGGAAGCCACAACGGGAGGCCAGTGTTTGTGCAAGATTAACTTTAATCTAACTGAAGACTTTAATGCAAGTATCCAAGTATCCAAGTGTTTGTAATAAGAATAACACACATTTTGTTTGTTTTTGCGCAGGGCGATGTTTACATGTACTATGGCCTGACCAATTACTATCAGAACCATCGACGCTATGTAAAATCACGGGACGACGAGCAGCTGTTGGGTCACCTGTCGCTAACACCTAGCTCGGATTGCACCCCGTTTGCCTACGCGGACAATGACAAACCCATAGCGCCATGCGGCGCCATTGCCAATTCCCTTTTCAATGGTAGTAGTTGACATATATAAATTACACTGTTTGTTATTCGTATTTGTGTATTTATAATTGCAGACACACTCACACTGAGCCAAGGCAGCTCGGAAATTAAATTATTGAATACGGGCATTGCATGGCCATCGGATAAGCGCGTCAAGTTCCGTAATCCTGAAGGCAACCTAAGAGAAGCGCTAGCCGCATTTGAGAAGCCAATTTTCTGGCAGAAAAACCTAAGTGAATTGGACCCAACAAATGAGGAAAACAATGGCTTCCAGAACGAGGATCTAATCGTTTGGATGCGCACCGCTGCCCTGCCCAGTTTTCGGAAGCTATATCGTCGCTTGGACCAGACAAATAATAGCTTTTCACGTGGTCTCAAGGCCGGTGAATACACGTTGAATGTAGAGTACAGTGAGTTTTTTGTGTTATATATATATTATATCTACCATGTAGATAGGAATGCATAGATACAA
>JBAMBG010006371.1:0-61112 GCA_037043555.1 Drosophila neoperkinsi
GTTTTGTTGTTCTATCTGCGTTGCCGTTGCATTCCATTAACATTACAAATGTATTCATTGTTCGCAACTGCATCAAAAGCAACAAAAACAAAAACAATAATGCTATTTTACGCCGCATTATGCAAAAATGTGACAAGTGATAGAAAAGATAATGCTCGCTCCATGAGAGGATGCCACAAGCTCGAGCAACAACAGCAACAACAACAACACTACCAACAAGAACAACAACAACAATAAGCCCCACAAACCCAACAACAACAACAATGCAACGACGCACAACAGCATGCAAAACAATTTTTTTTCCTATGCGCAAGTGGCTTTATTATTTGCTGTTGTACACGCCACACTAATATGCGAGCTGTGTGGGTGTGTGTGTGGGTGTGTGTGGGGGTGTGTGTGTGTGTGGGTTATGTGTGTTGCTGTATCGACGTTGACAGTTTGTCTAGCTTGCATACGGCTAGCAGCCCTAAGCCGCAGACTAAACACTCTTATAATCGGATTCCACTATCAACTTTTAATACATTTTCTGTACATTCGACATTCGTGAATTGTGATCAGAATTTTTAAAATTCGACCCGAGTATTTAGGGTTATTTTTGCGATGATGAAGAGTATTGCAATACAATTATATTTCAAATCTTTCTATTATTTTTTTAATTTTTTAGCATTTAGTATTAGTAGCAAAATATCATTTTTCATTATTAAATTGGTCTCTTAATTATTGAGTTGTTTGCCACAACGTAATTTTAGAGTGTCTTATATTTGAGTTCATTGTTTCATTAGTCCTTTCGCAAAGACAATTATAAATAAGCCGATAAGCTATTGACACTCACATATTAAGGACAAAGCAGACTTATAATGGAAATGCGAAATGTTAAGAATGTGAATGTACAAAGTGTTTAGCATAGTGGAAAGCGGCCTTTCCACGACCTTGATTCCGGATGTGTTTCGGAGAATTTTCACCTAAAAATGAAAACGAAACTAATATATTTGACAGATTTCTTTACATTTTTTACACTTTGACTTCTAGAAGTGGCAAAAGAGTGTGTAAATTGGAGAACGTTAGCTGCCATATTCGTAATGAAATATATAAAATGCATAAATGAAAATTAGCATGGCCTTATTTAATATTTTTTAGCGATAGTTTTATTTTTGAGTTCGCCACTCTCGATTAGTTTAGTCCACTCAAGGCTGCAGAGAGTGTTACAATTTAATAGGACTCAATCAAGTAAAGTGTAGAGATGGCAACGACGTTGGAAAATCACCGCATGTCAAATTGTTTTCCTATTATTGTAGCCATTGTTGTCGTTGCCATCATGTGAGTTGGTGTTTTCGTTGATGTTGCTGCTAACGCTGTTGTTAGTGTTGTTGGTCTTATCTTTATTTAAATTAGCATTACAATGCATTCACACACGCTCGCACACACACACGCACACGCAGCGCTTGCTGCCATATTGTTCTGGAAGGGGCGTTGCAATTTTTGGTTTTTTTTTTGTGTGCAGGCAAGAATAAAGTAGGTTACGCTTTTGTCTGCATCTTTCCCCTCTTTGTGTGCTTGTGTCGCAGCATTTATTACACTTTTAATTAAATACGAGTTGCAGTACATGCGATTGACAGGCAGTCGAAAAAAATAACTCTACGCACCATGGCGTATGTGTGATTTATTTTGAGCTCTGTGTTGCATGTTCCACTGCAGCTACCAGAAGCATCGCTCAACATTAAACATTCAATTCAGGCAAATATCTGCAACTAAACAGCAGAAAGTATTGTTTAGAAATGTTCTTTAAAAACTGTTCGTGAAGTTGTTAAAAACATTATCAAAAGACAAACAAATATATATATTTTTTATGTTGTGTCAGATTGCTCTTTTTTTTTTATAGAAGCGAGACGAAGAGGCTGATTAGGAAGTTGTTCTGAATAAGATTTTAACGTAAAAAGGTAAGGAATAGGGCCAAATGCATGCACCTTGAATTTATTTAAATTAATATTAGGTGGTGAATTCAAATGACTTGAGGAGACTAAATATGTTTCAAAATTAAAAAATGTTCAAAACTTATATAATGTAATTTATTGATTGAGATATTGCGATTGAGGAACTTAACCAATTTTGTTAGGTAATCCGAAGATTACTTACATCTTGCAGACCGGAAATAAATAACATAAGTTAAAGAAATTGACGGGTTGTTCCTTTGAAAGCTTTATGATATCGTAGTCCAATTTTGATATTTTTTAATTCCAATTTTAGGAGCATTATTACATGCATAACTTGTGCAAACAAATACATTTTTCATATAAGAACGCATTTTCGGCCAATTGTTCCTATGGCAGCTATAAAATAGAGTCATCTGATATTCATTCTACCTTTAGCAAAAAGACAGATATATTCTAAATGGCAATCGGCTAGTGATGCTGATCAAGAATATATTTACTTTATGGAGTTAACGAGGTAACTGTCAATAATGTAAAAAAACAAACAATTTCATTATCTTATTTTATATAATAGGAAGAGAGTTTCAGTTAGGCCTTTGGTGTAAGAGGCTGTGACAGCCGCTTCTCGAAAACTATAAGGAGGATGGACAAACTTTTGATTTACAATACAATAAAACGATGTGAGCTTATGAATTACATTATATTATCACTATGTACGTAACACTATTTACCTGTTATAATAAAATATCACAATAATGTGTGTATTCTGTTAAATAATTGTAAGGTATAAGTAAATTCAAAGTGCTCGGTTGATGACTTTTGATTTTGGTGGTTCGGCTCGGCTTAAGCACAGATGCAATTTTTTCCATTCTGTGTGTTTGAGAGCTTTCTTGTTCCATTTCTGCATTCAACATTCTGTGTAGTATCCGTCAGTACGTCAGTACGACTAGAGGAAGCCTTACACAGTTTTTATAATAAAAGTAATAAAATGCTAATACGCACTGCAACGCGATACTAAAAGCACGTGTGTGGCAATGAGACAGCCTAAACACTTTTAAATTTCACACTACAATGCCAAACGAAATTGCACAAAATTGCGGAAATTGACAATATCTGAAGATGTGTCCAAACAACACAACGAATTTTTTATTAGGAGTCTACAATTTTTCAAGCGATACGCTTGAATGGGAAGCAAGAATCCGCTTTGATGTTATGCAATCGTGCGAGGCAGAGCCGAATGGATGGCACGGATGTTGCATACACACACATACGGAGACATACACACACACATGCAAAGTGTTCGTGCATTATTCATGTTTTGGCCATGGCTTTTACCTTGCTTGCTGTGCAGACAGGTGTGCAAAATAACTGGCAAATATTTTACAGCTGTCGCCTTTTTGTGCATGTAATTTAACACTTATTTGTTTGCTTTTGGAAAATCACAGCGTCATAAGGACAGAGACGCTGCATTTCTTAAAAACATTTGGCATTTGCCAAATTTTCTAAGTTACTAATAATATCCCTTTCAAATCTGGTGAGTCTCGCTTTCAGAGTTTTGTATCGATTTAGAGCATTTGGGATTTTCTGACCTGAACAAATTTCTTAGCCATGCCGCAATAAAATTGCATAATTCTATCTCCCGAGATTTTAGAGACTGAGTTACCAAATTTGAGTGGTACAATAATGACTATTCAATGGTCAAGGCACACCCATCCCCTGATGTCCAAGATGCTTCTCTTTTTTTTCTTCTTTTTTCTTCTCTTCGTGATCAGAAAATTATTTGAGAAAGCTGGAGACTTGGAACATATATTCGACTTTGCCCGATAAGGACGGATAACGAGAAAAGCTGATAAATAAATTTTTTTTTCTACAACCGATTAGTTTTAAAATGTGTCCTTGAATTCTAAATGCAATTTTTTTGTTTTTATTTTGAATTCACCCCCGGTAAATGGGGACATTGTTTAACGGGAGATTGTACATTTTTTATCACAACATTAAGTGCTTTACTGACTCTAAAAAAACTCCATAGGCGGGGACGAAGTCAAAATTAATGTTCTAAGATACAATTGATGAAATTATCCACAACTTAACTTGGTTTCTTAAAAAAGCTTTCCTTCTGCAGGCCAAAGCACAAAAATAAATTTGCCAAAGCTGCACTTGACTAGAAGATACCCTGTACTTAAGTCTGAATTCCCGCAATATACACTTTCAGTAATATAAATACAACTCCTACACACGAAAAATACTGTGACTTTAGTCAGCTCTGGAATATTTATGTGAGTTTATTGTATATTTCCCAAAGATTCAAAAGGCATTTAAGTTATTTAGTTTTCTCTAGCTTTAGTCCAATATTATTGTTTGAGATTTGCTCTAAGAGGAATTCACCCCAAAAGAATGTTTGTCCACGTATGTCCATAAGTGGCACAAAAAGCAATCGCTAGTAGTGATTCACTCTTAAAAGGTGTTAGTAACAATATACATAATTTTTTAACTTTCATTCTTTTGTGATTGGTGTGTATAATAATTGGTGAGTATAATAATGCCAGCAATCGTCCGCGAATTGATTTGAAAACGGAGATTAGGGATTCGGCGGATACAAAACAGTCAACAGGTTGAGGCAGCGTCTGCGCCAGGTTGTGGCACATCTGGATGAGGATTATCAGTGCCTATTTGGACACATACCGCAAACACATCAGCTGGCAAGCATTGACGATCTGAGCCTACTCCGAGTTGACTATGGAATACAAACAGTTGTCCAATCATCTCAAAATTAAGTTTACCTCGATTTGTATATTGCAATGGCTAATCTACAGTCTGGAGTTGTTGTTCTTTGCGACCCAAGCAGCTCCGATGTGGAGGAGCAGCTAAGTGAGACACGTATTCCAGGATCAAGCTGCGCATCTGGATGATAGATCACAACCTATTAACGGAAATGCCAGTTGGGAGTCGCTAATTAATTGGCCATTCTTAAAGATTTCTTCACACCGCTTCATGTGTGTGTGTATTAAACAGTTGTCGTCTGGCTTTTTTTAAATTTCTCAACCAAGTGCTTCAGCAACATCGGGCAACATGGGCAGACGAGATCCGCTGCAGATCTGTAAGCATGAACAGGGTCATAGTACCACAAATGCACACAACACACACTCGGCTTGCGTGGCTTAAGATCCCATTGGCTGGTAACATGTCTGATCCCATAAAGTATATGTATTCTTAATTAGCATCCCTTGCCGAATCGATGTAATCCTGTCCGTCTTTTCTATACGAGCTAAGTTTAGAAAACATCCATCATCTTGAGTCATCTAAATGGTCGAAAACATATTTCTGTCATATGAACTATCGGACAAACAATTAATTTAAGTTTAAATAATTACGGATAATCGCTCAAAATAGTCAAAATTATTAATTTTTTGCTAAAAACTTTTTTTTTTCATCTCAAAAAAAAAAGAAGATGAAAAGAGAACGTTGCAGTCGGGCGTAACCGACTGCGAAATACTCTGCAGCAAATAAGTAATACCATCTGTTAACAGGTGCCACAGAGCAGGGTGCGTGTAGCCAAGAAATACCGATCTTTGATGGAAGTTCCCAGTCATCTATCCTTCAGGTTTTGCGAATTTTGGCAGCAGGAGCTATAGGCTTTTGTCGTTTCTGGAGGCGGGAGTAGGCGGCATCCAAAAATGTTTGTGTGTTTTTTTGTGTTTTTAAGGGTATTAGAAGCAATATACCTTTCAAATTTGGTGGCTCTTGCTTTCAAGCTGTGTGGGATATATGGTTTTATCGATTTATACAACCAGGTGTATCGGTTTTGGTAGAGGAAGTTGGCGTGGTCACCAAATTTAATTATAGGTCTTTCAAGGGAGCTACCAGTAAGATACTTTCTAATTTTGGTGCCTCTAGCTTGCAAATTGTAAAAGATATGAGCAATTCAGATTTCTGGGTCCGAATTTCCTGGAGTCGGCGGGAGTGGTCTGAAAATGTCTATGGCGATCTTTGAAGGAGGTTACCAGCAAGTTACCTCCCAAGTTTGGTAACTCTATATTTAAAATTGTGTGTATTATGAGTTTTTATCGATTTACGCTTTCTGAAATATCGGCTTTGACGATTATGGGAGCAGGTGCGGGCGTAATACAGTAATACACCCATCAACTTTATCGGCTCTAATTCAAAAACAGTGGAAGATATACCTATTTTCGACATTTAGGGGCGTGGCATGTGGGCAGTGGAGGTGGGCATGGTATTTGGGCGTGGACATCGCCACCTACCAACCAAATTTGGAGACTGTAGCCTTAAAATTGTGGGAGATATGTGGCTTTATCGATTTGCAATTACCGATTTTATCGGATCTTAAGTCTCTTAAGTGGACGTAGCACGCCATTCAGGCACGGATTAGTATATGTTCCAAGTTGCAAGGCTCCATCTCTAAGGGTGTCGAAAAAAGTGTTGTTCATACGGGTGGACAGACGGACAGACAGCATGACGGACATTGGCCAAAACCAATATACTCTGTATACATCCGGTATCAGAGTATAAAAACGGCTTTAGCAATAACTACATGCTGCCTAAGTGATGTTCAATTTTAAGATGAACATCTTTTATTCTTTTTACTTTTCTCATCTTTGCCCTGCTTCGAATTGAACGAATTCTGCTTGAATTCTGAAGAACCTTTCATCCTCTCCGGAAAACTAGAGAAACTGCCTTTCAAATTTGATGAGTCGAGCTCTGCCCGATGGCGACCTTTGAAGGACAACGCCAACAACCTACAAATCTTAAAATTGTGGGAGATATATGGCTTTATCGATATGCGACTATTTATCGATTTCCTAGCCTCCTAGTATACCCAAATTTTGACACTTTGTCTGACGCGGGCACAGTCCAGTATATGTTCCAAGCTTCAAGTCTCTATATCTGAGTGTGTCGAAAAAAGTGGCATTTTTTCGGAATCAGAGTATAGAAAAAAAATTACGGATAATAATTTTCGTCTTTGATAAAGAAGAGACAGCCAAAGATTATGTCATAAAACTTGTGGTCGTTGCACAAATTATGCGTGTCTTATGAGCCATTGATTCATAATACAAGAGATGCTGAAAAAAATAGACTTTTCCTCCTTTCTAAGCATATACAAGTGCAATATTAATTTTAAAAAAAATAAACATATTTCTGTCCGTTTGAAGTTGTGTGTCTGCTCTCCTGTGGCATATAGTACATGTCAACAAAAGCATATCAACCAATACGGCTATCACATCATTTTTTGAGCTGCTTGTTGGGATATTTTTGTTTGTTCATTAGAATTAAATTTATTTACCGCAATTTATTTAGACAAACTAGAAATGTGTTTTTTTCATTGTACACAAATAATTAATTTGAAATTATTTGGGTTGTGTCAATTTTTCGCCCACTTTCTCCAAGTTCGCTTTGGTTTCATTAAACCACGTCTGTAAATCCGAACCGATCTTATCGGCAGTATTCTTAAATTCATCAGAAGTCAGGGTTTCTTTCAATTTGTTCATGAAATCCTGTACGGTTTCGCCAATTGTGGCCAATGGATCGGCATCCTTCTTTGCTTCCTCGGCGCTGCAATACTATAAATATAAAATAAGACATTTGCGTCTAAGTACACATGTTTTACATATCATTATAAATTAATCTGAACATACCACAAACATTGCGACGAGCAGAAAAACGAGAGCGATCTTTGCCATTTTTGTTTAGATTTATTGGGTTGAATTTAGCTCTACACAGTCACACAGTGATGGGAGTACTGATTGAACCGCTGGCAACCGACGGAAATTTATAGCTCGCTTGCTGTTTTTCGTGATGTTGACGGGCCAGAAAGCAGCGCTGCTCGCACATGCTGTGAACTTATCAGCTATTATATATAAATATTTATTTAAATTTCTTTCTAAGTCGCGGTTGAAGTTGTTCTTGTGCAATATGTTTGCTATTCATATTGGGAAGTACCAATTATTTTGATAATTGAGAAGTTGAGAAAATCGAGCGATCATCAAAGAAGGGTTCTAAATTCTTTAATAGTGTCAAATGTTATACTAGCAAATCTCTAGGGTTTGCCTGAAGAAAATATATATCTTTTTTTTTTTGTTTGTAGAAGCGTTTTGTACTGTGCACATATATTTTTTTATGGGGTCGTAGATGATAAAATTAGAATACTCACTGATAGGGTATAGCAACTATTTACTTCCTCCACGCACAAATTTGCATTTTTTAACCTCCATCGACTGCATGTTGTACGGACGCTGTACATTTATATTAGTTCATTCGAAATACTTTATCATCTTTAATTTTAAGCTGCATGCTTTAGTGTTGTGTATTTTTTTATTTTTATTTTTGTACAAGGTAAACCTTGAGGTAAATTTTTGAAATGTACAGTGCCTCAAAAGACACGCGATTAAATCTTAAGCATATGTCATTCCTCGTATACATGTAGGTGTACATAATCAGATTGTTGTATTATTTACGCTTTCTTCTCGCCCAAAGTCTGAAGACTTGCTTGTGTATCAGCTATGAACTTTTTGCCATGTTCGGCGAATTGCTCGGCGAATTGCTTCAGTTGGTCCTCGCTCACATGTGAGTTAATGTATTCTTTGACTTCATTGGCGCGGGCTTCAATAGTCGCGATCAGTTCTTCCATAGCAGTCGTCTCCTTCTTGACCTCATCAGCACCGCACAACTATTAAATGCAATACTCAACAACCGGCATCATTTTAATAAAAATCACTTTAACTTACAGCGAGGAATGCGCAAAGCAGCAAAATCAATACAAATTTGCCCATTATATTTGGATTTAGTTTTCCAAGAAGATCTATTCAACTGCACAGAATGCCTAGAACTGAACGCAGTACAACGCTCGTAGCCCTTTAAATTTGCAACGACTAATCAACATTACAGACGTGATAATCGGCATGACCAAAGTGCATTTTGCTCATTCTGATTACAAGTGCATATTAGGCATTATTTATTTTAAAAATTCCACTTAAGCAAAAATATAGTTCAATCCATAGGTTAACTGTAGTAAAGATTCTATTCTGTTAGATTAATATTGTTAATATTGGCTAAAATAAGTAGTCAGTAACAGATTATGCAATCTAATTTGAAGAAATGACATCCCCGATATGATGAATTACTTAGGGGTATACCTACGATTTATAAATATACATATATATATATTGGTAATATCTTATATCCAATCAAAAATTCAATTTATTTGTGTGAAAAGCTAGTTTTCCAAATCAGATGAAGTTAATTTTATATTATAAATAACTTCCTCCAGCAAATTTTCTCCAAATCCGGTAGGAATCGATAACAGATAGAAATTAAAGCCTGCAATTTTAAGGATTATTTATTATGCATGAATATAGATGTAAAATTCATATTTAGGAAACACAAAAAAAGTATATTATAAAATAAGAGATTTGAACATTTAAGCTCTTTTGGACTTTTATATTATATATTTCTTATGAAAATAATCATTTTTTGGCAAAAAATTTTGTGGCTGTTTCATATATCTCTCATTGGAATAACTGTGGATTAATGAATTCTAATTAGACGTGATCATGTCTACAAGGGTGTTTAATCTTCGGCTTGACTAAGATAAAGTTTATTTTTGGTTTTTGCTTTGCTGTGATCTCTGTGTAGCTGTCTCTCTACGTCAACGTACGACACGTGTTGCATAGAAATTCAAATCTGATAAGGTGCTCCACATTATTAAATACATCGTTATATAGTCAATCATTTAATCTGGTCAAATAACTTTGAATGTATTCAACTACAAGATATTTCATTTTTCATCAATGATCATTCAATAATTCTGATCACTTAAGTGAAAAAACAAAACATGTATTGAAAATAACCTATTCTAATTACCTTTTTTTGAATAGGGTATACGCTGCTGATTAAACAAATTTGATATTTATACATAAGCACATATGTACATAACATATACACATTCTATAAGTATAGCTTGTAAATATGTACACAAGATTAATTTTTGTCAAATCACTGCTTGAGCTCAACTAACGGGGTCAGGGTAAACATTATAAACATATACCCTTACTGAGGGTATGAGAACTAATCTATGTCTAAGCTAGAAAATTACATTTGCTATTTTAATAAATTAATCTGTATCAAAAACGCCCTTGTGCAAATATACTCCTTAAGTGTTCTTAAAGCAATAAAAATGCTCGTGCATAGCATGCCATGTGAGAAGTCAATCTATTCTCCACAAGGGTATTAAGAATTCGGTACTAAACACATTACTGCGTGATTGTTTAAAATAATCTTTTTATGAATAGCATTTCAAACTGACACACTGAACACACAAAAAGTACAGTTTGGCACTTTGAGCTGGCATTTACTAACTTATAGAAAAATACTGATAAGCATTGATTACATGAAGTGGCCCTGGCGGTCGAAGTAGTGGCTTGGCTCTGTTGATCATTGCTGCAATTTAAGATTTGTAAAATTTGTATAAGAGCATTTAGAGCTTGCCACCGACAACTGTCTGCCATTTGTTTGTATTGAGTAAAGGCAATATTTTAAGTTATTTATGCGATTATTAATGTTATTTATGTATTTGCACTATTTACAAAAAATAGTAAGTCGTTTTGAATGCAGTCGATGTTGAACCACTATATATCTATAGATAAAGGCCACTTGAAAGCCAGGACAGACAGCATCTGTTTTTGTTGCTTTTCGACGCTTAGTTTCAAGTGCAATCCATTAAAACAATTTAATGTAAAATTGCGTGGCTGAAATTACGCTCGGCGTCAGCGACCGGATGCTCACTTATTGGCTTCATCTGGCTCCTTCTTTGGGTCTCGCTGTGTCTGTGTCTGCGTCTGCGTCTGTGTCTGGGTTCGTGTTGATGTTGAGCTGCGAAAATTTCGCACAAAAAGTTTATTTTCCACTTGAGAGCAACAAGCAGTGAAATTATCAACGCGTCTAACAGACAGACGATGCCTTTATGCCCTGTGCTAGTCATTTGCCCAGACACAAACAAATAAAATTAAGTGGCGACAGAAGCAAAACGCAAAACTGAAAATTGAAAACTGAAAAGGAAAACTGAAAACTGAAAACCAGAGCGCACATCAAGAACCCAAAAATACAGACACCAAGCTGGCAAGCCAATGTAATGCAAAATATATGCTTACTCGGATAAACTAAAAACCACTAATAAATTTTCACTTACCGCAATGAAAATATTTTATTTTCGTTTTGCAAGCGTCGTAAACTTTGCCCGCTCACCGTGATGCAAAGGGAGAAACTGTCTGCGGTAGTCGCTCGGCTAATTAAAATTGAAGGTGTTGAAAATCAATAGGATTGAGTTCCCTAGACCAGGCGGTGAAAAGGGTTTGGATTCTGCCTGTGTTAGTAGCTCATTAGCTTGAGGACTACTCTTTAACAATGCCGTTAAAGTGGAGGGAACGGTTCCCAAGTGGTTTTCTAAATTGTTGTCAATGCGCCTCTGAATTCTATTTAAGAAATTTTTTAAATAAATATGCTAAAAGTGACGAAAACAAAAATGTCAACAGTTTAGTGCGATTGTTGACATATACAGACAAGTACAGTTTGAGGTGATATTTAGTTTTTTTGTATAACTAAATATTTGATCTGCTCACTCAATAAGTACAGTATTAATCTCTGCTAGATTCTTAGGTTCAAAAAAAGTTTAAGGCCTGAGAACATTTGCTTGCTTCGTACTTCTTAATAGTTAGATAACTATATATCTATGGTACAGAGTTGAGTATATGATCTGGTACCGGAGGATGGCATTGGGGCAACGGTGGTCCCAAGGTTGGGTATGTGCGCAGCCGTAATAGCTCTAAGATCGTTTGCAACTCCAAGACATGAGCATAGTGTTTGCGCACATTGTCCAATAAGTGGCGATGAGTCTTGATCTGTTCCATGCTGCAAGACCGTTAATTATTTGCTTAGTATTATTAGTTATAGATAAATATGGGCTATATGTGTAGCTTACCGCTCGCGTTGCTCGCGATCGCGACGCTGCTCCATCATAACATCGCGCTGTGAGTTCTGAAGAGTGACGCTAACTTTGAGGCGTTCAATTTTAGAATCGATCATGTGATTTTGACGTTTGATTTCCAGTGTTTTTTGCTTCACACTATCAATTTTGATGTTGCTGTAATAAATATTTGCTTAGTCTAATACTGATGCTTATCTTGAGTACTTACATGCGATCGATTTGTTTCCTAAAGACTGCAATTTTTTGATCCACAATGCGTTCGATGGCACCAGCTGCCATGTATTTCTGGCGTTCGACTTTCATCTTCTCCCAGTTGCGTAAAATGTTAAGAAACTCAATGGATACTTTGCATTTCTCGATGGCATCCAGCATGTACTTGAGATAGGCAATATTAGCCTTGTATAGCTTGTGTTCCCATTCCTTAAAGATCACCTGACGTCGGAACACGGCAACTCGCTGCATGGCTTTTATCTTCTTGTTACCTGCGTCCTGTGTCCAAATGGGTAAACGGTCACATATAAAAGAGGTGTCGCCTTGCATTTGGCATAGATATTCACCTTTATCATGTGGTTAACATCATTGATGTCATCCACATGCATTAGAACACTGTTAGATAGTGACTTGGTGGAGCCGTGGACCTGCACCTCTACCTGCCCCAGTGTTAATGTCAACTGTAACGTCATGTTCCTCATGGTCTCCAACTGAAAATAAAAAATGCTTTACGTTAGACTGAAGAATAATACAATCAATTTATTGATTAATTGCTTCGGTTTGATTCATTTTTAACATAAGTTGATCTGACTAACTTACTGAAAGAATACAAGAAAGCGGCCATTCTGCACTCTGCAGATGAATATATAGAACAAATGAGTAACCCCAAACTTAGCAGATGGTGGGGGTCATATCAACCGAAGATCTATGTCATCTATAATGCAAAATATTATGTTGACACATTTATTTAACTTTGAACTTGTTCAAGATTATTACATTTAATTACATGTATTTTATGTTAACAGTATTCGAGGCAAAAAGCTGTTGCATTGACAAGACTCCAGATCTCGAAAAACACAAGAAATAATTTTAGCTAGCAACGAAGGTTGCTTTGGTTGTTGTGTGAGACACGTTCATTAAATTTCCTAAATAAAACCATTGAAGGAATGGCTTAAAATGTGATTAATTCTTATTCACTTGAGTTGAGAAGTGAAATGAAATCTTAACAACTCTAGCTTTGACAATTGTTCGTTGCTTAGCGTACACAGTTGCCAACAGCTGCATATTTCCTCTGCATATCTTTTTGATGCATCCCCAGAACAACATCTAATATCTCTTTAAAATACAATTTAAATTCATTTGTGTGCAATACTGACTAATGCTGGTGTTTCGTATCCTTGAAAATTTCACTTTCGCCCCGCCTATCGTAAACTGGTCCGTTGCCAGACCTGTGCAACGACGCCACCAGAATGGTGGGGCAAGTTGACAGCAATTGAGACTGCAGACTATAATCGAGTATATTTAATTAACTTACATAAGTCTGTATTGTGTCCTCCATTTCTCGCTGTGTGTGGGCCTTGGTCTCCTTAAGACCCGCGATCTGTTTGGTGAGGCCGTTCAAGGCGCTCTGGCTATCCACCAACTGGTGGCTAATGCCCTTGAGTCGCAACTCGCTCTCGATCTTCTGCCGGCGCAGCTTAACAAACGCATCCCAGGCCTTGGCATCCACCGAAGTCGGACAATTTTTGGGCGTATCATTGTCGGCGATGTAGGCCAGAAATTCGGTAATTTCATTGGGCAAGGGGAAAGCTCCACGTTGCGACTGTTTGGGGCTAAGTCGCTGAGCGGCTTCACTGCAAATCAACGATGAGTTAAATGTCTTGTTCGGTAATTTGGGGCGCTTCTTGAACAGCTTGGTCATCTCGTGAGCGGCATGTGGCACAGAGTTTAGAAAGTTGCCGCGAAACTGCCGCTCGCAGGCGCGATCCCTGGTCTGTTGTGCCTCGAGTCGTGTGCGGACATCCTGCTGGCCACGTTCCCAAAAATCGAAGAGATTCGCATAGCGTTTGATGTACTCGTCCAGCTTGTCAATGTCGCTGCGTAATCTTCGGATTTTATCGCGCAGCTGTCCGCGTATGTTGCTGGTGGTGATCTTGCTGAGCATTCGGACACGACACTGCTTCTGGGCAAAATCGTACCTAAGTTTGAGCAGCATTAGCTCCGTGACGCGTTGGTTCAGTTTGAGGATTTGCTTGGTCTTCAGTTGCAGCGTTTTGGCCTCGTTCTCGTTCAGAATGCGCAAATACTTGCGACGATCCTGCTCGAGCAGATACACAGCCTCCTCATAGGCGCGAAAGATCTTCTGGTCCTCTAGCGAGTACTCGTGCGGCTGCTTCTTGAGCATGAATTCCGGGATGGGTATATCCTTTTTGATTTCCTCCTCCCACAGCTTCTCAATAACGCCATCCATCATGACAATCAGAGCCCGTGCCCAGAACTCCAAAGACCACAGCAAAAGTCGACCTCGCTTGCCGCCCGTGTCTATTGCTTTGGGCTTGCGTCGATTGATCGCCTTTACCTCGGAGTCATCCACCTCCAGAATGGACTTTATGACTTCATCCTTGGCTAGGGTGGGCACCGTTTGCTCGGGCGGCTGAAACGAGTCCATCCATAGAAGTCTCAGCATGCAATTCATGTTATCATAGATTCGAGTAAGCACACCATTTGTGGTTAGCACATTGTCAATGGTCTCCCGTTTCAATTGCTGCGCCTCGTGGAAATACTTGTTGAACTCCTGCTTCATGGGATCTATCAAATAGTAACGGTACTTGCAATCATCATTGAACACTTGATTCGACGTGATTATTTCCTTAGACTGCAACTGGAATTGTGGTGCCATCATGTGATCATAGACACTAGGTCCTTCCACCACATACAGTTTAAGTTCACGGCCTGCTGGCTTGCCCTCGCCCTCGTCCGCCTCCATGTCCCCATGCAAGGAGTCTTCTGTCAATTCTTCCAAGGAAAGCACAGAGAGACGCATGTGATCTTGCAGATCGTAGAAGCGATATTTGTCGAATACCATCATATTTGACTTGCGCACAACTGAAAAACTCTCGAAATTTGCTTCGGCAAATATGGATCGCACTTGATAATTAATATTGACAGCGCGGCTTGTCACCAGCTGCATAATCCAATCCCGTATCCTCGATTGATCCTCAATGGCGCGCATCAGTGACTCCCTTTCCAAATCACACAGCTTGTGCGCCTCTTCCGTCAGTGCCTCCAGCCATTTGTAGTGGTAGCAAAACTTTTTGAAAATCCCCCTCGATTTGCCAGTCACGGAAATATCGTAGTCGATCAGCGCCGTCACCTTGGCCGAGAAATTCTGTATCATCTGAAGTATCTTGTCGCGCTTAAACA
Organism: Drosophila neoperkinsi; assembly: GCA_037043555.1. Classification (NCBI taxonomy): domain Eukaryota; kingdom Metazoa; phylum Arthropoda; class Insecta; order Diptera; family Drosophilidae; genus Drosophila; species Drosophila neoperkinsi. The sequence continues at coordinate 15,337 of JBAMBG010006371.1, forward strand.
TATCTGCGACTGTGTACTCCTCCTTCATCTCCAATTTCACGGTGGCTGCCACAAATGCTCGTGACACCATCCTCGTCTGCGGTACAATATATTTCTCAGGCACAGTTATTTCGCTGTTCTCCCGCGCATGATCGGCCAAGGAGGGTAGGCGACTCACTAACAACACATTGTTGGCGTCCAATACTATCAGGTATCTGTAAAGGTAATCCGACCAACAGCACAGTTAGTTTTTCAGTTGTAATATACAACTAAGAATATACCCTCAAAAAATTAATTCCTTTGCGAATTGTATAACATATTAAGGAATTCATGTTGTACTCAAGATAGTAAATGGTCTATCTGTTTATTTTGCTAGCCAGCAAGCTGAGTTTTCAAATTACCTAAAGGGATCATTGTTTAATCCGTGTTTTTCCTGCATGCACACAGATCGAATTTTTGTATTTTTTGAACATATCTATCATTCTCCACAGAAGATAACAATGTGGAAAATAATAATAATAATAATAATAATAATAATAATAATAATAATAATAATAATAATAATAATAATAATAATAATAATAATAACAATAATAATAATAATAATAATAATAATAATAATAATAATAATAATAATAATAATAATAATTATAATAATAATAACAATAATAATAATAATAATAATAATAATAATAATAATAATAATAATAATAATAATAATAATAATAATAATAATAATAATAATAATAATAATAATAATATTAATAATATTAAAAATAATATCAATCAACTGCCATAGGATTAATCAGTGGAAAAGCGATTTACTTTTTTCATTATAATTAAATTTAGATGTGGACAGACATCTATGTTCTAAGGCGTGCGTACACTCAAATAAAATTGACTGAATTTGGTAAATTCGCTATACTTTTGGTACCAAAGGTTGAAGGTTTCAAGGTTGCGTCTTTCTAAAAACTAGGATTCGTATTTTTTAAATTCAGGGTGGATATTTCTAAAATTCAGAAAATATATGTCTATGTATAAAAAAAGTTATTTTCTATGTATGTGCATAGAAGATGAGAATTCTAAAATTAGCTTTTTTGCCACTCATACATTAGTGTATTTTTAAAATGCAATCGAGACCCTTTCTTCGAGAATGGGGTAGCTGTCCAATTAGCTTCGCGATCTGTAAAGTAGATAGTAGCTAAAATCGAATATAGCAATCGAAGCAGTAAATATCATTACTATATTCAGAATTTGATTATGAAATTCTTCTAAGATTCAGGGTTTGCATTGCTACTGTTTAGAAAAGTATTTCTTAATTACAAGAACGATTTCATACAAAATATCAATAGTCCATTTAGTTTTAAAATTTTTTTCAGTTATATAGAAATTAATTTTAGACGATATTCCAAATTTCAGGACGATTGTTTTTCTGAGTGAAGCATAACTCTTCATGTAATTAAGTAGTAGTCCCGACCTGATAAATTGATTGACCTTATCTTTAAATTTATGGTAAATGCCTTATGCCATGTGTGATATGGCTAATCGTACACAGATTTTTAAGAACTGTATAGATAAGAATGTGCCAAGTATTTTTGATTGCAGGTTGAGAATTGAATAAACTGTTGCTGGATAGTGAAAGTATATTGGGAGAACAGAGCTAAAGGTATACCTACTTGGAATTGTAGCACTCCTTGGCGAGCAACACAAATTGGGGCCGAAAGAAGAGAGAGACAAAGCGTGATATCATGAATGCCTTCTTGGCACGCTTGTGCTGCCGAAAGTGGACCATGATGCCATCAACGCCCCACGTGAGCAGATGTCTCGTCATGTTGACGTCAATGATGTGTCCGAAGTGGGCCGATTGTATTGATGCAGCCCACTGGAGTTCGCTGCTGTCGTTTAGCACAAACTGATCGAATACGGCGCTATCCTTGACCACACCCACAATCTCAATCAGCACCCAGCGACCCATGGGCGGCTGTACGATGAATGCCACATATGAGTTGGGCAACCGGAACTCACGTCTATGCAGCCGCCTATCCTTGCCCCAATTATATATCAACATCTCATCCGCATGGCCCGGTTTTTGTGTGCTTTTATCGCGCGATATCATCACCAAGAGACGCGGCCCCTCCACGAGAAGGAAGCTGTGCACAAACACTTGCTTCACCAGCTGCTCATCCTTGATGGCAAAATAGTACGTCATCTTGGGCGGTCGGTACTCAATATTCACAATGTGCAGAGCCTTGGCCTGATCCTGAAAGACGGCGCAGTTGTCGTGATAGTCCATGGCAAAAACAGCTGCTGAATCGCATGTCAGCTCACAGACGATGTTCGGCACCGAGGGCTTCTCGAAGTGGATGAGCACCAGGACGCCGTCCACGGTGCCGACAATTACATACGGATTGTTGCGATGCGAACAGATGGCGCATGCCAAATCAATGGGCACCGTGGAGATCGTTTTGCCGTATGGTACATCCATCATGGCAATGCCATCGCTGTGCAACACCACGACGCACTCCTCTTTGAAGCAGGAGAGCATTCGAAAGGCCAAGACTTTTTTACCGGCAACAATCACCGGGTTCAGTTTACCCTCACTCTCCTCGACCATCACCTGGTCAATGCTACCCAGTTCGCTGGAGGCATAAAGCTCTCCATTCTGATTGCTAATGAGCGTGCAAACATTTGCCAAGCTCTGATCAATCGTCCATTCGACGACAAAGTTTCCGGCCTTCTTCTTGATATAGAACGCCTTGACACTGGTCCAAATTAGGAATCCCGATCGGTGGAACAGCAGAGCATGTGGACGACCAAGGACCTCGTTGGCACACTCGCTTAGGCTGGCGGTTGACCAGCGCTGTTTGATGGTGAAACAGGCGATGTCGATCTGGGAGAATTCGCCATAGTCGCTGATCACATAGAGTCCATCGTCGCCGAAGCTCATGAAATTGCGTTCGGATTTCAGATAGTTCCTGCCCATTTCCACCTCGGACACCTGATGCAGGAACACTTCTTTCTCCGCGTAGCACATCTCGTAGCATAAAATGCGCAATTCTATCTTGTCGTACTGGACTATTACGGGAAAACTCCCAGTACTCAATGCTACCGAAAATGGTCGAGTATCAATATATGTTGGATGCTCCAGGATAGTTGTGTTTGTCCGAAAGTTAAACACACAAATTGCATAATTCGGATAGCCGCCGATTCCAATGAGTAGATCGAGATCAGAAAATCGTATCATAGTGAAGTTCAGTATGGAAGCTGAAGGGCGTTAAGAGGTGTTGGTTAGTGGTGTTTTAATACTTAAAGCGATTCAAATTTAATTATGATAGACAAGCCTACGATTTCCTTTCTGATTTTAAAATGTTTCGTGGCGCACTTACACGACAGAGTCGAGTATCTGGTCAACTCGGGATACTTGTAGACGTATATATTGGGGCGCAGAACACTTTCGGCAAATCCAAAAAGCGGAAAGCGATTGTGACCGGCAAAGGCGCTTATGTGCAGACCAGTGGCAACGGTTTCTGCCCTGAAATAGCTGACTGCGAGCGTTGACATCTGCGTAAATTTGACCAAATTGGCCTGTCGAAGGGCGCAAACATCGGGACCCACATTTGCAATGCTGTCGCCATCATAGTTGTTGCACCAACTGAATTTAAGAGTTCCAGTTAATTAATCTATAAATTATGTTATATGTTTAGAGATATGCCCTACCAAACCGTTGAGCTAATATTCATTTTGCTGTTGTGTCTTCGATTTTTGCTTCCATTTGCCAAATGCCTTTCGTTTCAGTCAACAAACCAAACGGTTGCTAAGATATCAACAATTTGCCATGGCAACTAAAATTTAATTCAAACAAACTGCCTGAAAATTCAAAAAAGATCGATTCGTTCAGCGGTAATTGTTGCTCATTTTCGTCCTGCGTCTAAGCAGCTCATCCTCACAGATTTCCCAGGAGGCAACTTCAAATAACACCAAGATACGCAAGAAACGCATATAAAACGACGGTATAAACGATACTAGAAGTTATGTCCCATTTTTATTTTATTTCACTGCCTTCGCTCATCGCTTGTGTATTATTATTTTCATCGCTTTAATGTTATTGTTAATTTCTGTTACTTTCTCCCGTGCGAAAGCTTCTTTATGAGCCTAGCGAATGCGATTTGAACTGCAAGCTGCATTAATTATTTATCAAACCACTTTTTAATTTTAAAGCCTTTAGATTTGTGTGCCTAATATTTATCATAAGAGCTTGAAGATGATATCATGAACTTGTCCAGGAAGAAAGAAAGGTTTCCGAACCACATAAAGTATATATATTAGGCGTTACAAGCCTTGTCAATACATAAATTGAATTGAAAATTGATATCGATAATAATTTTAAACAGATTTTCGTTGACAAACAATGGGAAATCTGGCGCAACCGGTAGACAACGAGAGAGGACGACACACATAGAAGAAGCAATACATTCTCCGAGACAAAAATATAATGCCCTCTATATGGGAATAAAAAAATAAAGTAATATTATTCATTATTCATTATATTACATGTTTCATTGTCATCCCTTGTTAACCTCTATTTTAAAGCTATCCTGTTCTAACTTGGCATATATTCGACTCTTTGTTTCTGTTATTAAGGACATTGAAGATACACGAATTTTCTCACTATATCACATAGCTGTCATAGGATCAATTTGTCGGAAGAGATAAGTATGTGAGATTGAGATAGGCGTATAATAAAATATATATGTAAATTGTTTTAAATTGTACAAAATCATAATAATATTTCGATCTCTGGACTAAAATTTAGAGGTCAGCAGATTATTTCGGTCTACAAGGGTATGTAATCTTCGACTTGCCTAAGATTACCATTCTTTCTTGCTATATTTGGCACTGGAAATTTCCTAAACTATTATAACAATTGCTATATACGATTGATTATATTTTAAGCTCTGTATATCAGCTTTGTGGCTCTATTATAATTTTGTGGTCACTTACACCATCTCAAAATGGTAAAAAATGCTTTATTCAAATTGTTGCATTTACATCCCCCTTTTATTATTCCATTTTGCTTTGCTGACTGTATTAGAGACTACACTTGTATTCCACTTGTGTGAATTTACTTCAACACTAAATTCATAGATATAGCCTAAAAGAAATAAAATATGTTGTGCTGTATACAGCGAAATTAACTTGAGGCCTGACATTGAAGTGACCATTTGCAGATGGAATCCAATCACTGGCGAGTTACGTCAGTAGCTCGTACATTTAAGGGCTTCCCACAGAATTGGCATAGCTAATCAGCTGGCCTCTACATTCCCAGCAATTTTTCACATTCGCCAGCAGCACCTGCAGCCCAGAGCTTTGCAGCCTACTTTGGGGCGCCACTCAATTATTTATGTGCCCCTGCAGTGCAGACTGCTGAAGGTGGGTGGGCAGGGCAGTAAAGGGATTGGGGTTTGGGGCTGCCGGGGATTGCACACTTCATGTAGCACTTTTGCACATGTTCCGTCTCGCAGTGGGAAACGTTGGCGCACAGTTAGAGGAGTCTGAATTTCAGACATGGAATCTCTTTAATGTTAATGACTGAGTGCAGAAAAAGTTTTGGAGGGCTTGAGGCGGCTTTGTGGCAAGACGTCGTCACCAGGCTGGGGATTGCAACTTTGTCGTTGTTTGTGAGCCGCCAAATCTCTGGCGACAAGTTTCTGCTGCATACTTCGAGAAGCGCACAACTTTTCTTCTGCATTTATGCGACACTCATTAAAAACGCATTAACAATGTATTGTGAATCATTGCTGTGCAATAAGTCGCACACATGCAGCTGCAGCGGTTCTGTGTCTATGGCTCACCTGGGTTGGCACCAATGCTCATACAATATAATTCTATTTACCTTAAGCATATGCTCAAATATGGACACAATTTTTTGGTTAGTTTTGGTATTATACACACATATTTTTGATTTAAATTACAATTTTAAAATATGATAAGAAATGGACTGGATAATAATTGGAGAGTATTTCAGATATGAAATGAATGTGTCAACCTATATAAGTCGACATTAAATAAATAAATAAATAATAAAAAACTACAAGCACATTATTATTTTCGTGGCACAACCCATTTTTCATAAAACCTGTTTTCAAACATATTAAGAGAAGCGCTTTCAAAAGCATTACGATATCATCTTTGTATTAAATAAATTATAAACTGGACAATGGCAACAACAACAACAACAACAAAACAAAAAGCAGCAGAACGTACTGCCATCATACAAATTTACCTTCTAGAAAAAAAAACCTGCCGAGGCCCAGATGTGTTGAAAATTTCTTCCTTCCGCATCAGCTGCAATAACTACAACAACGATAACAAGCACAACAGCAACAGCAATGACAACAAGAACAACATTGGCCAACCTCAACCTGGGTTACACAATTGGCTGGCAAATGGCTAAGTGGCTGTCTGTCAACCGACAAGTTTGGGTCGTCCCTTTTTGTGCTCCAGGTTCATGTGTTAGGCGTCATTCAAAATGTATATTAAAATTTGGTAGCATAGCCTCAGGGGAGTTGAGCTGGCTTAGTATTTTGTGTGTGTCTTGTTGTGTTTGGTATGTTGTGTGGCAATGCTTAACAATTTCTTTATGCATTGCCATTTTGCATGTTGAGCTTTTCTTGAACGGAAATCCTATATTAATATTAACGTTGGCACCAGACTTGTTGGAGTTGCTGTTGTTGTTGTTGTCCCCTTAAGCGAATTTGTCTGCTGAAAAATACTTAACAAGTTTTGGAATAGGGTTGATTCATTTTGCATAAGCGCACAGGCATTAATAATTGGTGATGTGTGTGTGAGGTAAAGCCCATTTAGAAGGCATTTCCGCTTCAGGGCTAATTATACGTGCTGCATTCAAATTGAGCGGCTTTTAGCGCATTTTAATGCATTTAATGCCTAACGCATTTGCATTACAACCGATTTTTATTTACTTATTCAAATTGCAAGGCTTAAATTGAACGTATGCCGAACTTGTCGCTAATGTAACTGGTAAAATGGTCAAATTGCATTTATTGCAAATATGTCTAATTCTAATTTATGATTCTGCTGTGCCGTTTTAAATAAATATTAAAATAAATTACATCTCCCAAAATGACCTTTTTCGAATTTAATAATTCCGTTAATTGGACTCTGGTTCGCCGAGTGATAGCTATCTAAATTATTGATTATTTAGTTCAGAAAGCTAATTTGAAATCGGTTTGCCATAAATTATCATCTACATTACTCACCCTCAGTAATCAAGCAAATACTCTGATAAATAAATTAAGTATATAATGAAGATTAATTCCTAATATAGTGGAAAAGTTAAAAATGTCATTGATGTCAGTACCGGCATATCGAACGCGACCTATGAAATGGAAGTATATCTTGTCAAGTTCGCAACGAGTTGTTTATGAGCATTGGGGCCCTTGTATGTGTTCCGTTCTTGTTCACCTTCCTGTTCTAGTATTTGTTATCGGACAGACAGCTGATTATAATGGGCTGTGTATTGCAATATCCTGCCCCGCCATTTTATGCGTATAGTTGTTGCTGTCGTGCAACTCGTTAAATTTCCATCAGTGTGCGTTGTGCGCCATATTGGCCCAAAGTGTCACACAGAGCGAAACTTAAGCAATGAACTCTGATGTCCTCACGTATTTGTATAATATCGATTTGACTCACAAAAGCCACACACTCATGTGATACTGTGCGCACTACAGTATGGGTTCCCTGCGAGTGGGTGTGCGTGTGGTGTGGGTATGTGTGTGTGCGTCGCTTAGCTGCCACACATGTACGTAATTGATATTTTATGAATGAAATGTAAACACTTTTTTTATGTGCGAAGCGACCATGGGAGCGCCAGCTCCAAATGTGAGCATCAAACTTTGACATGATGTGCCACATGCACCCTCCACTTTCATGTGCTTGGTTCATCAGGAATCATTTGCATTATATGGATAACGTTGGGCACTTAGGTCTCAAATTTAATTTATAGAAAGAGATGCTAAGGTACACTTGCCCATTCTTGGGCAATTAATGGAAAGTTGGGTGAGTCTTAATGACGATAACAAATTAGGTATGAAAAGATTAATTGATACATTTTTGTTCATTTTATTTTGTACAACTGACATTACTATTTACAATAATCTTAAAGAAGAGTTTTCTCTTTATGTATTTTTTTATGATTATGGTTTTTCTTAATTAAAAAAATAAAACAATTTAACCTTTTTCTTAAGCTGTTCCATATTTAATCCTGATAGTTTTAGTAGCTCATCTAAGCTTCGGTGTGATTGGCAGCAACACTGATAACATTGTCGGTCACAGGCTCTTTAGGAGCTCGGGGACACAATAAAATGGCAACAAAGTGTCGAGCGAAAGCAGCTTCATAAAAGTATTTTCAAGTACTTTTATACAAAATATAAGGCATTAAATGCGCTATGCTTAACCCATAGCAAACAGTCAACGGTTTGTGTCGGTCATAAATTTCAAATTTTATCCATAATATTTTCTTTTGAGCACACATACTTTTATATCTACACATATGCATATATTCTTTGCTCCTCTTTGTTTTTATTTCATTTGCAATTGAGAGCAAAGCTGAAGAAAAACAAAAAAAAAAACGTTCGATTATAATTACAAAAGCATTTGATTGGCGATGCTTTTTTAATCGCTCGCCATGTGTTCATCCGGCTGTCTGGCTTGTTTTTCCTCCAACTGATGATTTTAATTATTTTAATTGTGTGCATGGAAATGCTGGATGTGCTTCGACTGATTGCCCGCTCTATTTGTGATGGTATATTTGCATTAGCTAGCACAAAATTGTTGTAATGAAAATCACAAAGTGCACATTTCATTTCACATGTTTGTTGTTATGGAAAACTTCAGCTCAAGTGCTGGCTGTTCTGCTTGTGGAAAGTTATCTGCTGCTGCCAACAGTGCGTATGATTGATGTGCCGTCATGGATGGCAAATTTATTTGTATTATGCTCAATTCAGTCGTGTGATTTTATTGCTGTACACGCATAGAGAGCGGAAGAACTTTATTGAAAAATGTCTGCACACTGTTATTTTATTTCTCAGTCAATTTACGTTTTTGCAGTGCTTCCATGAAAGTGTACAATGCCGGCTTCTAAAAACAAAGTGCTTCAGTTTCAGTTTTCATTTCCACAAGTGTGATAGACACGGGCTCAAGCAGTCGGCTTTGACATTTGCGGTATCTTATGGACATCTGGCAGCCATGCAGCTGTGCGTAGGCACAGGGCGTGGCATGTGTCCCTGCCAACCGCAGACATAGCCGCAGAAAGTTGCGCCTAAACGGAGCTGTTGTTGGCATATGCATGCCGCACTACAAAATGATATATTGGCCGCCATAACAGCACAGAAATTTGAACAGTAAGTCATTTAGTTGTGTGCTGGCAGGATCTATAAATCACTCGATGAGTGTGCCACGCGTGTTTGTCATTAGCTTCTCAAAGAAGCTCTAATCTTGAGAATTGATATTGATAATCCATGAGATTACTGACAGCAAGTTGTGCATGAAGCTTACATATATATTTCAATGAAAATTTTTATTTTTTTTGTTTTTTAATGTCTTATTTTTAAGTACAGGTTATACTTACTTACCATGTATTTACTTTCATAAAAAGACCAGACCCTACTTTAAGCATTGTAACAGTAAAACCTACTTATATACATTTGCATACACGCTGATGGTATTCACAAGAAAATTGTATTCAAATTGGAGGGTCACACCTTGGATATTTATGTTTTCCAAATTTGCCTATAGGAGTAGGCTGTCTGCAAAATGTGATATGCTTATGCTAAGCGAGTCGGAATTGTATATTTATCGATATATTTTGATCGGACTATCGATAAGACTTGATCGGGCATACAATAATGTACATCGGTCAAAATAATTGTAAAAGGAATATCTTTATGCTTATAATGAATATAATATAAATATATATTTATATAGCTGCTTCCTTCTGCATGTTCAATACTTTTGTACTATCTTATAGACACTTTGTGTACCCTTTATAAAAAGGTTTGAAACTTTAATGGTAGACCGAATAACCTGGAATATATTAAAGCAAGTATTAAACGTCAACTATGTAATTAACTATAAGCTTAAGGACATGAGCTTAAATACGTATTATCAAAAAACAAAGATACAACATAGAAACTGCACAATTTTTCTGCTAGCTCCGAGTCTGCAACCGAGATGAAGCATGTAGTATGCGTAATATTTGTCAAAGGCATGAGGTAGACACAGACGCACACGTACATCATACACAGCCAGAGAAACAACAGCAGATAGATCAAGAGGGAAATGCCTTCACACTTATTTGCATATTATGAATGCGACACACACACACCAACATTCACATGCAGACTGGAACAAACAGAGCCGGCAAAATACCCAAATTCCATGCTCAATTTCAGATTTGTGATGGCAGCATACCTGAACACAGCCACGCCCACTTCCTCAACACATTCATGCCCCACACGGCTTACGTGCCGCAACGATAACGTGCTCTTTGTAGGCATATAAATTCAGAGTCGATTTTGGGTGCCGTTGTGTTTTGGCTCATTTGGGCGACTTCTGTTGTAGGAGAATCGTCCCAGAGTTTCCAAACGATGCCGATAACAACAACGTGCAGCAATTGGCAGCTTTGCAGCATATCAAACATTTTTGTCAGTAGTCAATAATGAAAATTCCCTAAGTACCAATGCGTGCACACAAGTGCTTTTTGTGGCAACATTTTGTAACATATTTTCAAACGCCATTGAAAATATCAATGGAAATTTTTGATGAAGCATTAAGAAGTGGAATATGAATTGCGATAAAACCGCAGGAAAATTACTCAACATTTGCCTCCAGAGTTAATAAATTAACAAGTACTTAGGTAGTTACTAACTAGAAAGGCTGCTCAAAATTGCAAATGTAAATTGCCTCTTATGACCACTTTTGACAGATACAAGTAGTTCGTTTGAGTTATTCTATTAACAGTTGAAATTGCAAAAATAAAAGATAAAATTTATGAAATGCATAAATAATGCATACGAAATTCACAATACGAATAAGTTTCGATATAATTATTAAAGACCAAGCTTATGAAAAGTGGTTTTTAACACACAATTTTTTTTTTACTGTAATTGCAACTGAGATGTGGAGTTTTTCTCTGATAGTAAAATTCGATGTTGAATGCTAATTAAATTATTAGGTCTACCAGTTTTGGCAAAGTTGAGCTTTTTCAAGAGGAACGTTTGGTTGTGATTACATTATGTTTTTATTTATTTTGTCCTCTATTGAAGCCTAAGCTTAATTACCTTAAATGCGTGTCTTTCAAAATGGTCAAGACTTGTATTCATTAATATTCCACAAAGACTTAGCTATTTTTTCAATCTCTCATTACGTCGCTGGTCTCTCTGTTCTTCTTTGTAATGTGTTTAATTTCTGCTTCTCTATCTTGCGTACTTACACTTTTAAGCTGACGTCTCCGACTCCATAAAGTATATATCTTATTGCTCAACATCATTAGCCGACTAGGATTTTTTCTTAGTTGAGGAAACTTGGAGTATATCCGACAATACATACATATTTTAGAAATGCCTGAATTTGCTTTGAACTAATTTTATAACGATCGACATTTTATGTAATTTTATGTCGGCAGTTGTCTGGATAAACACGTAAGTATCTCATAGAATGATACTGTTCACAATAATAGTATTACTTGTTTTCAGATACCAGTAAATATATCGAGTACGAATCAGTGCAATCCAGAGAAACCTTGCTGAAGTGAGCTTTTACCAATATCTCGTAATGTTGCATGAACTTCAGTTAGCCTAGTCTCACTTCTCGACTCATTCGAATGAATTGAGCTCACATCTATTTCGGCCTGCCCCATTCAGTTGCATACTTCGTTCCGCGTGTGGAAACCACGTACATACGTTAGCTGCCCTGTCGTGTTTCGTCTGGCACGGAAATGAACTTAATTTATTGCGCTAAAAAGGATTTGAGTTGGTGGCCTCCCACTCACTACTATGAGTCCGCCTTCACCCTATCCGCCCATAGAATCGTTTTTCGTCGTTTGTTTTTCCGGGTTTTGTTTGGTTTAGTTTTGTTTTGCTTCGTTTTGCGCCCTTTTTAAAAAGCAAGCGCAAACTGCGATTCTCGCAATCATGGCTATAATGATTTGTGTGCTTAACGCGGCGCCGCCGTCGACGTCGACGTCGCTGTAAGCCCTAAATTATAAACTATCTACAGAGAACAAAACTTTGCAGCACATACTTAAATATACGCAACATATATATATGTACATTCGCCTGTAAGTGTTTGTAGTGTGCTGCTTTTGTATAATTTGTGGCCAAAAGTTGTAATCATATCCAGTGGAAAGTTGGTGCGTGTTTCGTGCTGCGAACTCCGCTGTTGCCAATTACAATTTCCTTTAACATTAATTAGCATGTCAGTTTTATGGCAAATGGCTTTTAATTTCGCCTCCAGTCAATGGCATTGCCAATGGCCTTGTGTTTTATTTGCCAAGCCAATAATTATGCAAAGCAGCTGCCCACATTGAGTGCCAGTTAAGCCATTTGCGAAGCACGCAAAGAGAGAGAGAGAGAGAGAGAGAGAGAGAGAGAGGGAGAGAGAGAGAGAGAGAGAGAGAGAGACGAGGGTCCTTATAAGGTTGATGAAGCGTATCCTTTATAATGTGCAAATGAGAGCTTAGAATTGCGATGTAAGTGAATCTGTAATGTAAGTAGATAGAAAGCGCCTTAGTTAGGGGCATTCAAGTTGATTCCAGCGTTATATCTTAAACACAGGCACACATATATTGATAACATATATACATTGATAAAATATATATATATTGTTCTAGTTGGAAGTGCGGGACTTGCAGATACTCTGTACCTGGTTAAATATATTGTATCGATTAAAATAGGTTGTAGTTTTATTGCCAACATTTTCATAAATCTCCTGTGTTTTTGCCATTTATGTAGAGATTAGTTGCAAAAAACGTATTTAAGTAATAAAAATAGGTCACCTAATAATAAATCATATAGAGTTTTAATCACTTTCCTATGATGTACTTCATATTAGACATGTTAAATTAGATATTCCTTTAGTTTCGTTTAATTTAATTACATTTTTATATTTTAATTAATTTCGTATTTTCTTTAAGAATGTATTTTCTTTAATTGCATATACATACTTCGATTAGCTCCACTCACATTCATGGATACATGTCACTGGTATTATCATTCATTGTTCAATATTGCTTAACCATTTATATGCTTTTTAGTTTTTTCAAGGTTAATTATTAAATAAAATGATTATTGTTATAACCTTAATATTACTAAAAGTTCATGTTCGTTTTTTCATCATTTCATACTCTCGCTTTAACCTCTTTAGTGAATAGCTATGGATTTTGGTTTGGATTTCACGGCGCTACTCTCTATAGGTTTTTGGCCCCGCTGTCTATCAATGCCCTGGTAGACTTTCATTATCTTGTCAGTGTGGCTTTCGAAACTGTCAGGCGACAACAGCAGCTACGGCATTGCTGGATTTTACGTGGCCAACAATGTAAAAGGTAGATCTCGAGAAGTTTGTTATTTTCGCAATGGCATTGTTTTTTTTCTTTCACATATTCGTGGAGCAGTCTGCATCTGATAAATGCGTCAGGTAGACAGGCACTCAGAGGTTTCGGGGTAGACACGGGTTCAATTTACGGCCTTTGAGATGTCTGCAACCCGCTGAACCGCAAGTCGAATTCATATGGCTGACATTTACTTAAGTGACTGCACGGAGGTAGAGAGGGAGAGAGCTCGAGCTCAAAGCCATTTCGCAATGCTGTAGTTATCATAACAATTATGTTGCAGAGACAATTGCAACAATTGCGCCGGAGGAGCCACTTCAAACAATGACATAAAACAAAGCCGTAGCAATGCCAACGACGTTTCAGCATTGTAGTTTGCAAATTAAATAATTCCCAGTTACATTTCCGTTTCGCCAGTGCGTCGACAATATTATTTCGCATTTGTTGGCTCCTCAGTAACCAGTTACCATCTACCAGCTACCAACTACCAGTTCCCTAGTTGTCGAGCTGTTTCCGAGGGCTAATTGTGCGGCCGTTGTCATTGCCGTTGCCGTTGCCATTGCCGTTGCCGTTGCCATTGCCATTGAAATTGCCTTTTGTTTAAGTACGACTGCGTCCAGGACAATCTCTGGAGTTATGTGACTGCAATAACACTAAATTGGCTAGATATTTCGCGGTTTTGCCGCTGTGCTGATTCTCAGGGCTTCTCAAATTAACCCCAAGCGATCTGAGATTTATCAAACATATATATTAGTCTTAGCTAATCGGTCTGTTTAGTTAAAAAATAATACTGTTTTGGAAATCAACTAAAAAAAGGAATGATTTATATTTATATTTTTATTAAAACTGACTAACTTTTTGCTTAATTCGAAAATAAAAATTATAAATTATTTTCAGTACAACTGAAACGCTTTTAATTATATGCTATTTAATTAAATTAATTAACAAAAAACCTTTCAATAAGTTATTACAGAAGTGTATTATAAGATCTACAATATATCTAGCACAACCCATTTGATTTTACCTATTGTTAATCTAAACCTTAAACTGCACTGTCAACTAAATAGTTTAACTCTTTGTAATTATTTTATATTTAAGTCAATAGGTATAAAAAATGAATATATTTTTTTTAAATGGGTCTCGGTTAATTAAGTTCATCTTATGGACAATATTATTATGATCGCAGCGAGTAACTTTTGGCACCGTGTGCACTCAGTGGGTTAATTGACAAATGCAAGTTGACGCTATCGTCCACTGCGTTTAGCTTTTCATTGTAGCAACATTTTGGGGCGCTGCATTTGCATATAATTATGTAGGGAGTTTTATGCGCATCCGCGCTATTATCATTGCTTCATCCCTGGAAATCTGGCGTCTCTCGCGTCTCTCAGTAGTCATTTGTTGTTGTCTCTGCGGCTGTCATTGGCACGTCGCCTAACCATATGCAATGCAATTGCAGAAAACTGTCCATCAACGCTGTCATTTACTGGCCTGAACAGGCCCAAACTGTCGTCCTCATCCTGAGGCTGACGGATGGCGGCTGCTGATGCGATTCTTAAATGTTTGCAGGCTGTAAAATTTATTTAAACGCGCCTCTGTCATACACATGACACACTGACGGACAGAGACGCATACGCACTGCGTCATCATCAACCCCATTCTCTGTTTCTGTTTCTGATTCTGATTCTGATTCCTATTCTGTGTTTCGTATATGAGTCTCCCTTGGGGCCACCAATGCAAATTGCATTCAGACAAGACATTTTTAGCAGACATGTTGCAAATTAATGAAATTTGTGAACATCTATTGACAGAAGGCACATCCAATTTAGTTCACAATCTTTGTAACATGTACTTGTATTTGCGGACATTAAAAAAGATAGAGCTTGCAATAGAAAAGAAAAATGTACTGTGCTGCAAATAAAAACAAATATATATATATATATATATTTATTAAATGGAATGGAGGCAAAAATAATAAATGAAATAGTTTTTTATATCCTGAACCCATTAAAAATGGGAAAAAGGGTATAATGGCTTTGTGCAAAAGTAAGTTACAGGCAGAAGGAAGCATCTCCGACCCCATAAAGTATATATATTCTTGATCAGGATGAACATGCGGATATCAGAGAATATAAGAGCTACAGACTTCAAGTTTGGAATATAGGTTCTCGTATACCCGGTGCAGATCAAGTTTGCTATTTTATAGATAACTGCATCCGTTTCTCGAATATCGATACATTTAGATTCCCGATTGCAATAAATGCTACAATTTTAAAGGCAGAATATACATATGCATATTATTGATCAACTTCCTTAATTTCATCAAGATCGCTTAAGAAACACTCAAGTTATAGTCAAAAATAAATCCTCATACTGATCTCATTTCTATCAGCAGCCGCAAGCATTTTCTGTATGCATCAATATGCGAGCGCATGTGTGAGAAAGAGATGACATGATAGTCGACGCAAGCGTCAATATGTCTTTTTGTGTATTCTGCAGACCCCCGTTGCCCCGTTACGATTGCGTGTACGTATATATGTATGTATTTATGTACAGTGTCTCACAGCTTATTTCCGACAGTGTCTAGCAAAAATTTTAAAGTGCTATACAGTTTAAACAAAGAAACAAAGGCAAAATGTTTAAATGCCAATTTGTTTCATGCTATATCACGTTTGAAAAATAAACTTTAGTTTTTATTAAAATATTAATTAATTAATTAAAATTAGTCAAAAACTGAAAACATATCCAAAATACATGTCAAAGCTTATTTAAGACAGTCTTAGAAAAGTAACATATTTGGGTATAAAAACGTAAATAAGGATGTTAATACTTAGTACGATATCCTTTAGCCTTAACAACTGCCCTTGACCTACTATTTATGGAAGATACCAGCTTCCGAGAGTCCACAAATTTTAAATAACATTTAAGTCTGGAGACTGGGACGGTGGAATTACCACGTGGGGGCAGTTCCAAATAAGCCAGGACTATACTAATCCGGACTTATGCTTGGTTGTTGTCCTGGTCGTTGTCCTGGTAGAACCGGAAAGTACGTCGGATTCGTAGCTTCTTGTTACTTTGGAGTACATTTTCCTTTAATATACTGAGGTACACATTCCTGTCCATTTTTGTTTCGATACACACCAAAATTCCGACGCCGGCTGCCGAGATAGATGCCCATACCACGACATTTCCTCCGCCGTGCTTGACTGTTGCCTTTAGGTTTTTGGGATTCAGCTCAGTATTGGACTGACGCCACACATAATTCCGTCCGTCCGAGCCAAACATTTCGAATTTGGACTCATCTTCAAATATGATTGTGTTCCAGAACTACAAATTCTTGTCCAAGTGGGTTTTGGCGAACGTCATCCTAATCCCTTTATTGTTTGTGCTTATAAAGGGCTTCTTCCATGGTACTCGGGCATTGAAGTCATGGTTACGCAGAGAATAATTTCATCCTTCACCTGTTGAGTCAGTTTTGGAGCCGATAGCTTGGGATTTTCCCTTATTTTCCTGATGATTCTCCGCTCTTCCTCTTCGGTGAAAATCTTGTTTGGTGCCATTCTGCCCTTGTCCTCTATCCGATTTTCGTCGACGAAGCGCCTATTGATGCTGTATACAGTTGACCTGTTTAAATTGACCATTTCAGCTATTTGGCGATGTGAATATCCGATCTTGAAGTGTTCCAGGATGAGATTCCGTTGTTCAATGGTAGTCCGTTTGCCCATAGTCCTTGTTGGCTGGTTGCACCCGATATGCAGGATATAACTAAACTGACTACGAAGGATTGGTCTATTTATACCGAAAATAATCAAACTGACGTAAAAAATTCGGGTTTTATTGCACCCAGGTGTCCATAATGTCACTGTTGGAAATAAGATTTGACCATAAATAAAGGTACTTTTTTACATAACCCGACCTAGCAGGTGGAAACCCCAGTTTATGGTGGTCATATATTCATTTAGGTGGTTAATATATGTACCTGCCATCGGTCTTTGGAATTTTTGAAAAATAATGTATAATTATTTTATGGCAGGCAATTAAAATGTTTGCTAGGCACTGGTCCAATTAAGCTGTGATACACTGTATATGCACGTGTTTGTTGCCAGTCAGTGTAGTGTACTAGGGTATTAATTCTTTTATATAATAACTTATGTGGTCTTACTAATGATTGGCTGATGGAGCTGCCAATTTAAGTGAGCTCGAGGTGCGCACTCTCGCTATGCTCGTCTTAGCTCGCCGGATTGTCGGGGTTCTTTCTCACTCAAACAATACGGATGTACTCTGCCACATTTAAATAGTGCGCGTTTACAAAACAAGTAACCCTTGAGTTACGGAAATTTAATTATAAATTATGGGAGACGCCGACACGTCCTATAACTATACGGAGACCCTAGTCCTACTAGAGGGAACACAGATGGTGGTTGTCCCTCTTCTCTACCCACCCTACCATGATATCGACATTTATTTATTACTTTATCCCTTGGACGGACTCTTTAAAATCCCACCACATTCTGTAAAAACTTAGCATGGATACTCGACAGACGAATACCACTCCTTAGCACCTCATTTTAAATTGCTTTCATTCATGTATTCTCTCTTAACTTATTTCGTTAGGTTTTGAACATTACTCTTAATTCTATTTTCTATTATATAATTGAACTATAATCTATAAGTACATATTTTTTTTGTTAATTCATATTCAAACATTCTTTTATCATATGATTTATATAGAATTGAGTGAAAGGTTGCTGGAAGCACTTCTTAAGCAGTTTTTATTCTTTGATACCTAAGGTATCATAGTTTTGTGGTCATGCTGTCTGTCCGCCTATATGGACGCAACTTTTTTCGACACCCTTAGAGAAAAGACTTGAAAATTGGAACATATAAAAATTGGAGTACTGCGTCGACTAGGGGGTTAAAATCTCACAATTTTAAGGCTATATTCGCCAAGTTTGGTCCGTAGGTTGTTGGCGATGTCCCTAAAATATCGGAATATGTCACGCCAGCCTCCGCCGCCCACAGGCCAGGCCACCCCCGGCCCTACAAATCTTAAATGGCTATATCTTCCGCAGTTTTTGAGTTAGAGCCATCAAATTGATCAAGTATATTACTGGTAGACGCCTTTAAGAACTGATATTAAATGACCACGCCTACACCTGCATCCGAAATCGCCAAAGCCGATATTTCGGAAAGTGTAAATCAATAAGTCCGCATATCTCCCACAATTTTAAAGATAGAATCACCAAACTTGGAATATAACTTGCTGTTAACCTCCTTCAAGGATAAACATATAATATATATTTTTTAGACCACGCTTACATCTGCCGCCCCAGGAACTTCGGACCTAGAAATCTGAAATGATCATATCTTCTAAAATTTGTAAGCTAGAGTTACAAAATTTTGAACGTATGTTCTGTTTTGTTTCAGTGCTAAAACTCTGAAAAATGTTTTGTTCGAGTTGCATCTCCTCCATCTAAGATGGCTCTATTCCATATATTTTCATCAATTATTGGAGTACTGTACTGTTACGTCTCAAGTAAATTCAGCTTCTATGTTGGTCAAACCAAAACTTTATGTAACAGCTAGGCATATGAAATCGTCATCTTTTGGGCGATCGGCCTGCCTGCACTGGTCGTATTTTTAATTGTCTAGCTTGCGCCAGGAACGTAAAACAGTAAATCAAGAAATCTTTTGCCATTTCCATATATTTTCATCAATTATTGGGATACTGTACTGTTACGTCTCAAGTAAATTCAGCTTCTATGTTGGTCAAACCAAAACTTTATGTAACATCTAGGCATATGAAATCGTCATCTTTTGGACGATCGGCCTGCCTACACTGGTCGTATTTTTAATTGTCTAGCTTGCGCCAGGAACGTAAAACAATAAATCAAGAAATCTTTTGCCATTTGGAAAAATTCAATAAGACCGTCGACCCTCTTGAGCAGCGATTTAAAAAACCATTTGAGCCGAAGCGAATTATTAACATTTTTTCGACTGATGCCTATAATCCAAGTGGATTATGGCGAAAAACTTTGCCACGCTTGGACTTGCTGACCAAAGAAGTTTGGCAACACGTCGAACTTGCTTCGCTACTCACAGGGAAAATAACTTCGGAAGCGATCAAGCTCCTCTTGTATCCCTGCAATTAACAGTCATCTATCTCAGAGCGTAAGTTTTAGTCAGGACACAAGTCCTTGCAAATTTCTTTAAGCTCGTAAAAGGCTTCGTGGGGTTAGCAATCAATTGATTGATGTAATGAGAAACGTAATGCAGAAGAAATTGTTGTGAAATATAAATTGTTGGATCCTCTCCCAAATACATTCATTTGGCTACATACAAGGAATGGGTTACCTTTTCTGCAGCGTTTTCTTATGTTATTTTTTTTTTGCACGCTAAACTTAGATAAATTGCTAAAATTCGCAACATACTTTATGAATTTTGAATGTACAGAATGCTGTCCCTTAAAGGGAAATGCACAGACAACAATTTTACATTCTGTAGACATTCGAAAATGCAAGAAATGTTGATAGTGAAATCAGGCTACGTGAGACACACTCTACACACACCGCCGGACGCAATTTGCCAAAATTTGTGCATTTGTGTGGAAATACAATTTTTATATTTAATAATTTTAGTCTTCTTCATTTAATTGAATGAAATTTTATGGGCCACAAATTTAGTTATCCCTTAAAATAACATTTTGCCTATCAGCATTATTAAGGCAAACCAATTTTCAACAGTCTGAAGTTATTTTAATTATTATTATTTTTCTTAATATTTTACCACACTTTCGAGCCAACTTTGCGTTAGTGTCGCCTAATGCCAAGCCTTAACCCCATTTCCCGTTCGGGACTGAGCATTACACATACGTCAGGTGATCCTAGTTGGGCCCGAGCACAAGCCCATTGCCAGAGCAGGGCGTTTGTTTGGCCAGCTAAGTCTTGTCGTTATTTTGCAGTTTGTTTGGGGCGTGCAACGTTGGAGAGTGAAATGGCAAATAGCCTGCGGCTTATATACTTCAATGCTGAGAAGATGTCATTGTGTGGATGCATGTTCTTGTGGGTGTTTGTGTTGTTGTAGTTTTAGCTGTGTGTTTTGTTTAGTTGCTTGTTGTTTTCTGATGCTGCCTGCCATTTTTGTAGTTGTTGTGCTTTGTTTTTGTTTTCTTTAACAACTTGCTGATGTTGTGGTTTGCGGGGTTTTATTTTGTTTCTTTTACATTTTGCGTACATTTGTGGCTTGCAACATTCGCTATGCGTCCTGTGTGTGTGTTGCAAGGACACGAACTGCACCACATCCACTTGAGTGCCATTAAAATGCGCCCAGAGCGGTTGATTGCCAAAGAAATATGTAACATGTGGTTTACCTAGACTTTTACAGGTCCAAATTCGCTCTGAGTACGAATTGTTAAGACTATCCTACCTCAGTGAGTGGATGCACTTGGAGCCTGACACCTTCAGATCACCTTGAAGGAAAACGTCCTTTTCAATGTCACGAGGATTCATCCTGGAGTTGTGGCTGTGCCTGTGGTGAAGAGATGTGGTTAGCTGTTATTTGTGGTACTGTGCTAAAAAATACTTAGATAAAAAACCTACATTTAATTTTGTGTCGATTATTATTATTAATATTAATTTTGGGCAAAATTACTTAAGCGCTTTTTTCGTTACTCAGTTAATGCACAATATTTATTTAGTAAGCCTGTGTGCTTAACTACGCATAATGATTCATTTTTGGTAAAATTATTAAATATTTAACCAGCACTTTACCTGCAGCAAATATGTTCGTCTTCGCCGCTGTGTGTGTGCACAACAAATATTTATATGCCCCACGTATGTACATACCTACACACATATATATGCGTATGTATGCGGGTGTATATGTATGTATTTTGCGCATAAATATGCAAAGCTCACTTGCGTTTTGTTTGGCCAACGCAACACTTTGAATTCATGCAAGTACTGCTAAAGAGATGAACATGGGCGGGCCAATTAACCAAAAGGAGGGCTCAGAACCACTTGCAATATTGGCAAAAGAACAACTAATAGAAATATTATACTATGTATTTTATATACACTACAATAAAGCTGAAAGCAGAAAAGACTTAAGATTAACTCATACAAATGTTTGTATAATAAATGGCAGATATGAGCGTCATCTGAGCTGAGTTGAACAATTTAAAATCACATGCCAACTATTAACCAACGACACAGTTTCAAAAATGTAAAACATATTTAAAAATTAAATTTACTAAATAACTACAAATTTAATGCAATAAGTATAAAATATAAAAATAAATGCAAATTAGTCAATTTCAATAAACGTTCAATAATTTGAAACGAACCTTTACACCAGGTCTATCTTATTCTCACCTTATAAGCTTTTAAATGAAAGCAAACCCTTTTCTAATAAGTGCCTACAGCACTGGAATTTTCATCCCCCGTAGCGTGGAAATAGTTCCCAAAGCCACCGCACGAATTTTCTTAATGAGCTCAAACGTCACACACATACACACACACACACACTCACACACACACGCACACACACACACACACACACACACACATACATGCGCACACATGCTACAAATAAGCCTTGGCCTTTATCCACTGAACGTTATGTGCAGTCACACATATTATTATTTCTTGCTTAAAATGTGTAAGAATTTGCTTAGTTTAGCATGTTGAAACTCATTCCGACCAGCAAATTCGAATGTACTTATGCAAAAGCATAATTCGCAGGCGGGGAGCTTAAAGCTGCGATGCCACGCCCCCAACGCCTTTTTATAGCCAGCGAAGACGGTGAAGACATAACAATTAAATTTCATAAGCCGTCAAGCGATTTAAACTTAATTATTTTTACGGCTAGGCCAAAAAAAGTATATGGAAAAAACGAGAAAAAGGAAAGATGGGCAAGGAATAAAAACATCGGTTATGAAAGACCACAGCGGAATTCAACGTACACTAAAAGAGAGAAATATTGAGATTGAGATAGCGAGAGAGAGAGAGAGAGAGAGAGAGAGAGAGAGATAGAGAGAGAGAGAGAGAGAGAGGAAGAGAGAGATATGTCTGTCTTTTGCTGCCTTCGCTGCTGTTGTTGTATTTTGGCAGCTGGGCGTTGGCAGCTGCTTCCACTCATTAGGCGCTTTATTAAGCGAGATAATTAGCCGCAGCACGTAACTTGCAGTTAATTGATATTATTTGAACTCCACGCTCGTTATGTTAAGGCTCAGTCTCAGTTTCAGTCTCTGTGCTTCTCCCTTACGCACCCTGTCTCGCTCTTACTCGCCCTCTCTCTTTCCTCTCTGTTCCTGTTCTGTTCTGTTCTGTTCTATCTGACTTTCTGTCTCTCTCTCGGTGTTACTTTCAGTGCTGCAGTCACTTAACCTTTGAACTTTTTGCAATTGTGCGCAATTAAGTTGAAAATTGTGTTATAATGGTAAGTAATTGTTTATGAGCCGATTAGGCTGGTCAACAATTCTGCCTGCCGTAGCACTTAAAGCCCATTAAAAGCAGCCGTGAGCCAAAAGTCCGTTAGAAAAGGGAACGATTGAGAACAAGAGTCGCTAACTTCAAGCACTGCTAAGGATACCCCTCAGTCAGCCTGCAGCCGTTTGATGACTTCCTCCAAGCTCTCTGCGAGAGTTTGAGCCACATCTTTTGAGCTGCTTTGTTTGGCTATTTTTTGTGGTCCAAGTCACCCATTTAAATCTATGAGCCTCTCATTAGCTGCCTTGCAGTACATTAATTTGATTTTACAGTCACACACATATATCCATATAAAAAAAACACAAACTTTTACGAAGGCAAAGCTCACCTCACGGTGCGATTTAACGACTTTAATTAAGGCAAGAGTTGCTGCCAGACATTGTCGACATGTCGACTGCGACGCGCTGACCTCATTTTTTATAGTCGACTATAAATAACAGAAATTATGTGCATGCCGATCTGGACAGCACTGTAAGCGACGCCCAGTTGTGGCAGTTGGATTCGCAAGCAGATCCGAGTTGGCGTCCGACTGTGGGTCTGGGTGTAGGTGCGGGCTTGGGCCAGTCCCCTCGCAGTTTTGGTCGCGTTTTTCAGCGCTTTTCAGTTTAACGCGCTGCCATGAATTTTAATTCGACATCACTTTGGCCAAGGGACACGCAACACGACAGTCGTCGGCTTTGCCGTCGCAATCGAGATATAGCAAAAATCAAGAAAGAACAGAATTGGTTGGCACGCCGAAAATAACATACCCTAGCATGGATCATTATAAATTTCAAGCATATTTAATGTCTGCATCAAGAAGCTGAGCAACTAATTCGTAAAATACCAGACAAGCTGACAGACGAACAGACCTAAATGGCTATATCAACTCGGCTAATGAGATTGATCAAGATTAAATTGACTTTATAATGTCAGAGAAGTCTCATTCGATGTGTTACCAACTGCACTAACAATAAATATACCCTCTGCAGGGCTATAATGAAAAATCAAAACAAAAAAAAAACATAAGAGACAATCATAATACTCGTAGCGAAAAGAAATTTAAGTAAAATGCACAGTTGTCGTTTATCGAACTGTGGGAACATTCCATAATTGTGCTGCTCAAAATCGTTCAATAGGTAAATAAATCATTGCTTAAT
Source organism: Drosophila neoperkinsi (assembly GCA_037043555.1). Classification (NCBI taxonomy): domain Eukaryota; kingdom Metazoa; phylum Arthropoda; class Insecta; order Diptera; family Drosophilidae; genus Drosophila; species Drosophila neoperkinsi. Next base: position 39,564 of record JBAMBG010006371.1, read on the forward strand.
CCAATCTTATGAAACTAAGGCAGACATTTTGTGGTCTAATTTGAAAAATAAAGCTTATAATGTAATCAAATCATAGCAGAAAAGCTTCTCAATTTGATATTAAAATTCGAATCATATTATTAATAAAAATCACGCATAATCCATCGTATTGAATAATCTGATAGTTATTAATAACATAGTATTATTAATAAATCAATACTGCCTGTGCCTTAAAAATTATACTTTCAGCTGTTCGTAATATTAATATTTTGTAATCATATTAATATTATGTTCCAATGAGTTTTTCTTAATTTATTCAAGTGTGAAAAAGATTTAGTATATATAGTAAATGAATTACAAATTTCCCCTTAGTGTTTGGGAAAATGCATATCATTATATTTTTGCACTGAACCTCCTCAATTTCTTTTGATAAGTTTTCAAAAATTTTCCATTGTTAGTGGCCATGTAAATATGATTTGGGTAGGGGTCCAGTCAAGTTGGCGACGCTCTGACGCCGTCCACCACAATCGGCATTAATTTAGCGGAAGTAATGCGAAAAATTGTTGAAGTCCTTGCTCCGTAGCCAGCAGAAATGTTTTTTATTGTGCTTCGCTTTGAGCCGAGGCTAATTGGGGCTTGGCCTGTACTTTTGCCAGTATTCACATATTAGCAGCATCCCGACAAGACCTCATTTATTTAATATATTGGCCAAAGGGTTTTACAACTGTGCTCCCTATTTGTGTATTCCTTTTTATCTTTTTTCTTGCTTGGTTAATTTTAATGAACAAGACATTTAGTTTTATATTTTTTTCGGGCGCTTATTTAATTAAATCAACTTGCCCTTTCTTGCTTTAGTGGCCATATTAGTTTTTATTGCTCAATGTGGAACTTAATGTAGCCAAGAGAATCCCCTGCTGCACGAGGTGGGGCAAGGAAAAGGCGAGGCGAGGCAGGCTCTACTAATTGCTTTTATTTGGACCTATCGAAAATATCTAATGCCGTTTATCAAAAAGAGCCACATGGCGAGCATATTTCATTGTATTATGTTAATGTCATTTTAACGTGAGCCATAGAAATATATCTCGCATATAATTTATAGGCCATCTACGCAATAAAGCTAATGGACATTGGAAGTCTATCAGACTTGAAAGATCTTGATAGGTATTTTTGGCGAGGAGCAATATAATAGTTAGGCAATACAGTATACTAAAACTTGCTCTGGTAGCTCAAATAACATATGAATTAAATTCATTGAAAGTAAAAATATTCCAGTTGAATAACAGAGTGCAGGAGTCAACATGGCGAAAAGAAAATAAAAATGCTTATAATTTTTATATTTATTGTAACTTGTTCAATGATATACACAGCTTATTGATAATTTCCATTTTTAGTTACAGCGCACTTCAAATTTGAATTTAAATTGACTTCTGTTACTTAAATTTGTTCATAATTGTTTACATTAAATGTCCCATTACTTTTCTACATCGAGCTCGGGACACACAGCTTTGCCAGGCAAGCTTGTGAATTTGCCAACATTTGTCTCGGCTCATATACTCTGAAGCTGCACCACTCAGGCTTTCAGCATGAATTCGACACATATTTAAAAACTCATTCACACGTCGTGCCAACTTATTTAACAACTCAACTCAACTCAACTCACCAGCAACAGAAGGCCGTAGAACAGTTGTATAGATCTTGTACGATATACTTAAATTACTTGACGACGACGACGACTGCTGCTCAGCTTGAATGCAATTTAAGTACGTACTTCAAAAGCAAATGTTTTATAGAGCACCCATCTCATAGGCACATACACCCACATACATACACACATACAGTATCTAGCTGAAGAGCACTTTGCGACCAAAAAAGACACTTTGCACGGGAAGCTGTCGAAATAGGAGCCGACATTCTCCTCCACATCCACATCCTCGTCCTGTCCTCGTCCTGCCCTCGTCCTGTCCTCATCCTGCTTGCACTCTGGGTTGTCTCTACTTTCGTTTAGTATATCTCTTATAGTTTTTAGGTTTTACTTGTTCTTGCTGCTGCTGCTACTGTTGCTGTAGTGGCATTGTATTTTATTATTTAAAAGCCTAAAATCTATGAAATGCGGTGCAAATATTTGCAATTTTTGAGGCAACATTTGCAACTGACTCACTGACTACTGCATTTGACAAGAATATTTAATTTGACTAGTGAGCAAAAGACAAACTCAGTGCCACACATGCTGAACATTTTTAAATTTGACAACCAACGCTGATTCGGTTGAAGCAGCACTCTATAGCACAAGGGTATAATTACTTAGTGATTCAGTATACACACTCACAAAAGAAAACAAAAATAATTTGATTTATTAGGTATTATTATTATTATTATTGGGGGGAAGCTGCACCGCGACCTATTTGATCTATTTTGCCCCTTCTGAGCCTATAGCTCTTCCATCAGCCCCACCTCCCGTACGAACGTGAGGATCTTTGTTGAGGTCTTCTATGTCTTTGCAATTCAAAACATGTACCCCTAGGATGCGGCGTCTTCTTCTAGTTAAGGCGACACATTCTGCTAGGATGTGCATCGAGGATTCCTCCTCTCTTTCACAAAACCTGCACAGATCGCTACTATATATACCCAATTTAGTTAAGTTCTTAGTCTACAGTGTCCTGTCAATAGCTCGGTAAGTATCCTAAGGCTGTTCTTTCCCATGGTTATAATTTGTTTAAATCGTACAAGATTATAACCACCTAGGAGACATCTGGCTTGTCGGAGTCCTACTGCCTCTGACCAGCTCTGTTGCCGTCTCTGTCTCTCCTCGTGTCTAAGTTCCAGTCGTATAGTGAGTCTCCCTATGCCACAACACGGTTCTGGTCCTGTTAGGGGCCTTCCTGCCCCCATTCTTGCTTGCTTATCAGCCGCCTCGTTTCCCGCTATGTCCCTGTGGCCCGGGATCCATCGTAGGCTGAATTAGGTTATTAGATATTAAAAATGCTTATTTTCAGTATGATACTACTAGTGTACTGATAATAAATAAATTAACTAATTCCTTATATTGCTGAAATATTTTTCATAAGACTTAGGGTCCAAGTCGAAGTAGTGTGATTCTGATTTAATTTAAGGATTTTACACACATGTAGATTCGATAATAATTTCATTTATGGTATCAGAAGAGTGTATATAATTGGAAGATATATTGGAAAACAATACTTATGCATTTGTCTAATAATTAATATTTATATTTTTTGTGTATATATTTGAATGTGCACCAACTCTAACTAAATAAAAATAATAAAAATACTGCCAGAATTGAGTAATTTATTTTGGCTCTCATTAATAGCGAGCTGAATATTTTTTGTTTTCTAGCTCTTCAATTCGTAAATTTATTTCCTTCCAGTGTTAATTCAGCATATTATGAAATTAAGCATCACATAATAAAATCATTTATTAACTTACAATGCTGACTCCCTGATATTGAACTTTGAAAATGTTGATAAAATTTATATTTTTGATAAGAGGACGATAAGCAAATCGCTTGACTAAAGGGATTATTGAAATTTTTGTAAGCAAATGAAATCTAAAATATTTACTTACTAAGATTGTCGTAAGAGGTGCGGAAGAGAGGAATAATAGATGGATAGATAGACAGATAGATCAAGTAAATAAGAAGATGTTTGGAAAACTCAATGTCTATCTAAAGTTTTGAAATAGACAGGTGCGTAGGTTGCAGTCCCTCTGCGTAACAGTCTGACATATGACATATGTATTAATGCATTTCACATTCCGCTTTCGCAAGTCAATCCTCTTATTTTTGGCAAGAGTAGAAATACGTCGAGTTTCTTGGTGCTTTTTTATTTCTTGCTTGCTTCTCGCTGTTCACCAAATGGCATTCAACGGCATTGTACTGAGTGCTGATGCTTCCGTTTCCGGTTTCGTATTTACATTTCTGTTAAATGTAAAGTTGTAACTTGTAGGTTGCAGTTCTTTCTGAACTACGTGCACAGCTTGGGGCCAGTGCGATGTCTGTCTCCAATTTTAACTCAAAGCTGCTTGAGAGTGAAGTGAATTGCCTATCACTATTTATCTATTTAATATTTAAAATGCTCTATTTACCGTAAATATTTTCAAAGTAATTGACCGAAATTTACATAAATAAGTGCACTGAAAGACACACATTTCCCTCCATACAAGCGCACTCATACACACACACACACACACATGGACACATGCCTAACTGTTTTGGCTCGACGTAACCTCATTTGAAAAATGTCAAACGCAGTTATGCCATTAAATTGTGGGTGGTAATGGTAATGGCAACGAGCCAGCACGCAGGACACAGTACACAGGACACATGACGCAGGAGTCGGCAGTCCAGTACGGTCTGGACTCGGGCGCACCATCGTTTGTTTGGCCTAATAGCTTTTCTATAATTTATCATAGAATATTTATGGCACGCGCTTTTGTATCTACGAATTATGCATTTATTATTCAAAATGCTTTTTATGCCGCCAAACGAACGACTTCTCTGTCCACAAATTTCATGGCAAGGGAGACTCGCCACAAACGTTGTCAGCGTTTAGTTTACTTTTTGAAAAATTGTCATATTTACAATGTGGGGACGGAATTCTAAGCCCTGCTCTGTCCCCAAGTTAATTGGTAAATTTAAATTGAATAAATATTTAATGATAGTGCAATGGACTTTGCCAAACGATTTCAGTTAGCAGCTGCACTCGTATGCAGACGTTTGTATGCATGCATGAATGTGTACATATGTGTCCATATACGTCATCATTACAAATAAATTGCTGTTGCTGTTGTTGTTGTTGTTGTTGTCTGGTTTATTTATGTACGCGATTTATGTGGCTCAAGCGTAATTGGCATCTAAAATGGCTGCCACTAAATTTCGTGATTGGTTGTACAACACATTTGGGTTAAATACTTGATTTACTATTAGGTTGATTATCTGAGCTAGCGCTTAAAATTACATTGCGCAACAGTAAACTGTATACCGAGCATCTTTCATTCAATCACTATACAAAACCGCTTTCTGAATGAAAAAAATTGTTACAATGTTTTTTTTTGTTGTTTTTTTTCCTGTGCATTGAAACGCTCACTTCAACCAGCCATAGCCTAACCGGTTTATAAGCGGTTACAAAAATAGCAAAAACAAATTTGTGTATAGAAAAGTTGATATAGCCAACATAAGTATTCAAATTCTTTAAGTTGAGGTCTAGACACCTCCCTATTGCGCATACCATAGCTTCAAATAAGCAGGTGTATGGTGAATGGGAAGACATATCAGAGCCCACAACTCCAAGGCCAATACTCTGGATTGTCAGTGATCCATCAGTATACCATTTTACGGTGTGTGACTTCATAGGATGGATTTCATCTAATGACGTCCATTTCCTTTTGCTACCCAGGCGAACTTTAAAGCTTTGCTTGGAAATGTGTTCAGCTTTGATTTCGTCCCTCGGCTGTACCAGTGATGGGATATCTCCCGATAGAAGTTCAGCTAAATTTTTATCACGTAATTGGACTTCTCGTGAAAGTGCAATGCAATTCATATCCTCTATTCTCATTATCCATCTCAATTGCATGGCTTTTAACTTTCGCTGTGCACTAAATATTTCTCACCTAAGTAGCCACAACAAGCAACTCTACTTTAACTTTGCCCACGATAAACTTGGGCACACAAGCCGCACTCAGCGCCATAACAGCAGCATAACGTTGCCAGTAGCGCACAAGTAGTCCAATGCCATAAATGTCAATAGACCAAAAACCATTATGCATAATATCGCAGAGGGAGGCAAGCCACATGGCGCATCTTCAACTAGCTGCACCATCTGCCTCTCGTCATCGGCAGCGTCGTCTCCGTCTATGTGGCATGCTAAACAATGTTTTTCCATTACAAAACAATGGCCCCGCTGCACCGTCTCCTGCTTCTTTGGGACTAGCAACACCTTTTACTTGTCGAATTCGTTGTCAGTTTTGTCAACTTTTGTTTTTATGTTTGCGCGTGCAGTGTTCCTCGCCTGCAGTTGGCCTGCCGCCACCCAAAAATGTCTGCAGTTGTCGCCGCAACATTTCGTTGCCTACTTTCGGGCTGCAAAGAGTTTTGCGCTCACTTTATTGTCCAACGCACAAAACTTTGACTGGTTGTTGCCAAATTGAATGCGACTTGCTGCGCAGTGTCCTTGTAAATGAGCCAATCAGTTGTCCTTGGAGTTGGAAATTGTAACACAAATAAACGCAAGCAATCGTCAGGTGATTAATACTGATTTTCCAGTAAGGAAGAAGACAATAAATACACAATATTGGTGAAGTAGTGTAACATAAATACTTATGCAATATTTAAGTCCAACAAATATATATATGTATATCCTCTTAAGCTATATTAGGTTTTGGGGTTCGTCAGTTTGTACAATTGTCCAGGCGTTTTGCGATGGGCAAGCCCAGCATATATACGCCAAAGCACACCCAAAAACTTAAGAAAAATTGGTTCATGGAGTGACATACGCCCATACAGAAGACTGAAAAGGAAGGAAAAGAAAGTTTATATCGTTTGCTTGCAAATGGATACATAAATATTTTTTAATAATAATCAAATCATTGAAAACATTTGAAGTATAAGCAAACGAAAGGTATTAACTGGTGCTCTTCAGAATTCCACGAAAATGTGTTTCGACAGCATTGCGTGACAACTCCAATATTGTTTTGTCTTGTATTGGGACGCAATCATTTTTGATATTGTATTTTTCCCTTAGGCTTGGCTACGTTGGATCACTAACAAAGAAGAACCAATTTTGCCTGTTTAATTTCCTGCTTAGTGACCTGACTAGATTATATTCGAGATCAAACAGTCCACAACGACATTCGGAGGGACCATTGCGCATCAGATGTTCCAGGTATTGGTTATATCCGTTGTTGCGTTGGATCGCCTCGTAGAACTCTAGGCATTTGGCAATGCAGCTCACTTCGCCCACTGTTTGCCTTCACTTATTAAAATGATAAACGCAAATAATTTTTCTTTTTATGAGAGATTAGTTGTTTGAAGTGTAATTTTTACTTACTTCAAAAATAACTATTTCAATCGGAGCTCACTGAGTTGTGTGCTGGAAAAACAAAACTCATTCGGCATCAAAGTCAACAAAGAGCACAAGAGAAGCGCCAACAGTTTGTAAAGTTTTAGTTGCCGCCACTTTGATTGCCCATTACTTGGAAATCTCCCATTCATATGCATTTACCAACCTGCGCACAAATTCTAAATATCCTTTTTTAGAAAAGTGTTCTTAGCTATTTTCCTTGCGCAACTCCATTTACTTTTTTTCGAGTGTTAGCTAAGGATTGAGTCAATTCAACATTTTTATTTCCACAAAGTTCGTTTGTTTTGCTAAGTTTGTTAGTAAAGAAAGAGAGGCTGACTGATGTTTGATAATGGAACTCTGAAAGTGAAACGCAGCTTTAAAATAATCAGCTTTGCCAGGTATGAGCATAGGCAGCTACATTTTAATTTTTTTGTATACTTATTTATAATATTTACTTAATCTGGACTAAAACCAGTAATGAATAATAGAAATATTTTTCAAAATAAATATTTAAAATTATTTAAAATTAAAAAATAAAATTACAAGTGGGTAATTAAATTTAAATTTAAAATTAAAATAAAGAAAAAACTAAATTAAATCAGATAATAAAAATAATTAAAAGATGTACAAGTGTATATATGTACATATGTGTAAGCTAGTTTCAATACTATAAGGCTAATTTGTATAGAAAGATACTGGTAGACGGCTTCCGACTTAGATCGCGACTTGATCGACACATTAAGTTCTTAATGGAATCGGAGACGTTTTCTTCAATATCGTGACTTTGCCCTTAGCAGTTATATATATATACAATTTGAATACTATTTATCTCAAGGGATTCGATGAAGGTAAATATATATTTGTAATCCAGACTGGTTAATCAAACTCAGTCTTTTTATAAAATCTTGTATGTATTTTTTTCTTCATTTTAATTTAAATGCATAAATATAAAATGTTGTTTTTAATTTAATTTATTTTAAATTTGTTCCTACTTTTTTGAGTCGACTGATGCGACTGACTATTAAATAAACAAATACTTTCTCTATATACTGTCATTGTCTGCTGTTGCGTCCCCCTTAACCCAAGTAACATAATTAATCACTATACGCTTTAACACGTTAATCATTGAAGGGAGTGCGGAGCTTTTCAGCTCCAAAACGCTTTTAATTCAATTAAACTGCGCTTTTGTCTGGCTCTCTGGCAATAGGCAATTATCAGTAATCGAATTTAGCCACGACGAATCCGTTTGGAACAATAAATTGTTCACTTGCAACCCCGAGGGGGAAAGCAAATAGTGGAAGTTGTGAAGTAGGCGATGGCCGTACCCACAAAATACTACTGTAGTCTAGTCAATTTCAGCAACTACCCAAAAATGCAAATGCAAATTGGGCGTGCTGTTGTGCTTGTGCTCTCCTAATCCTCCTCCTCCTACTCCTCCTTGTCGTGGCTGGTACATTAAACTTAGCCCCGGCTTAAGCTTTTAAGCTTAACTTTCACTTAACCGCAGGAAAGCGTTAAAAGCATTCCATGTTAATGTCTAATTAAATGCAGCGTGTGCCTGCCCAGACAAGGCAGCAAGCTTTATTTTTTGAAGCTCAAAATAAAATTGCGAGACGGCTTCATTTGCATTTTAGATCTGGACATGCGCTGAGCTGTACTTCCTGAAATGACAATCGGATGTATTTCATTCAAGTGCGTCAAGTGGACGACTCGCTTCCTGCTGCTGCTCCTGTTCCTGCTCCTGCTCCTGCTCTTTCTTCCTCTGTCCAGCCTCTGCAGCTGGCGTTCGCTTTCGGTTCTCTTATACATTTTTCAACATTTCGGGAAATACAATTCGTATGCGTTTCTCAGCTGTTGTAAGCGTTAAATAAAATATCAGTTGTCATTAAAGGTGCTCCTTGCTCGCTTCCGAAAGAGCTGCCTTCATTTGTCACTCGACTTGGCGTGACAATTAAAAATTGCAATCAGCTGGGAGGAAGACAGCTGTCAGAAACGTCAAGTAGAGCATCATGTTAAGTTGCTGCATTTTGTGCAACTTTTTGTCTGCATTGGCCACTGCACTTGATTTCTCAAGCAAATTAGCCACTGCAAAGTTGACAAGCAGAAAGTTTGCACTTGGTATTCATTTTGTGTGCGACCAATTTATGCGAAATACTGAATGATGTCTCAAAGAACTGCTTGCATGTGGCATTCACTGCAAACAGTCAGAGGCTGCATAAGCAGGCTTTTTAAGCTTTAATTTGTCATTGCTTCCTTTTCGCTTCTGGCAGCCACAAATCCCTAACAAGTCGTCTTCAAAACTATGTGTTACGGTTGCTGTTTTTGCTGATGCCAGAGGAACTTAAATAGCACGTTTCTGGCAGATATACATACATGTATATTGCGCTTTAATTTGCTTGCTATTATTACATAAACAGGCACACACACACACATACACCCACTCAGCTCACATGGATCTGTTAACAGGGCGAAACGCGTTAATATACATGTATATGATTTGTATTTGTATATTTCAATAGGCAATGTCGCTTTTGTGGCTGTGCTTATGTGCGTGTGTGGCCCCATCCGCTGATATGTGATGGGTTTATTATTGGGCAAATAAATTAAAATTGTTTACCTTTCAGCGATTCCATCTACTCACTGCGAACAACAGAGACAGCATGACTTTCTCCGCGTGTGTGCAGCCCGATTCAATTGCGGTTTCGTGAGTGCGCGTGTGTTGTGGCAACTTTATGTGTGCAAATTAATGGATAAATGGTGGCATCCACACACACACAGCACACAGCACATGTGTATGCTCATATGATCATATATATATATAAAACATTTGTAGAAATAACAACAGGATAGAACATTCAATAAAATGAGTTGCGCAATATGATGGCAAGCATGAAAGTAAACAAAAGTGTGCGAAATATATTTTGCATACAACAGCAGGCGTTGGAGTGAAAATGTTTTTCCTCAATGTTATGAGTGCTCGCCAGGAAATAAGGCTGGGAGATGAACTGGCGCAGATATGTATTTCTAAAAATAATAAGCTATATTTATACTGTTACTCTTACTACGCAATATGGAAATATATAACAATCAATAGCACTGACTATAAAATACTCACTTAAGTCACCGAAGTGGCACAAAATTGAAAAAAAAAAGTTTGTTCTTTAAATACAAAAGCAGATTATTCTCTAACTCATAAATGTATTTTGGTTAACTTGAAAAAATGGCAATAGCCAAACTGTTTATTTCTATGTCAACCGGGGTCAAAATACAGAAGCTGAACGAAATACATGTACGTGGAGATTTGTGTTCACTTAGCAGGCACTGCACGTGAAAGTAACTAGTTAAAATCGAGGAAACATTTTAAAGCAATAAAATTCATCTAGAGAAAAATATGTCTGACGACGAGTCGTATTCTTATCAGCAACCGGCTGAAGAGGTTCGAAGACGGTTGCGTATTAATGTTGTGGAATAGCAATTTAACAAAAATCATCTCAGACATACACAGATATCGAGACTGAAAAGGCGATGCTGTTCATCAAAGACAATGATCTGCCCATGTCAGATCTGCTATATGCCCTCAAATATGTTCGCATTGCAAGTCGCGATATCTCAATGATTGAAAAGTTCAACGAAATCGAACAGCGTTTAAAAATGTTGCGTACTGAGGACATTGTTGTTGTGACGCCCCCATTGCCTGATGAGACTTAAACTGTATGAAATGTATTTTGCTGTAATTAACAGATAAGATAGAGCTGAAAAAACAACATACCTAGATGTATATAAATAAAAAAAGTCGCTAACAAAGGTATTTTCTTATTATTTTTACAGATCTCTGATTACGTCAAATTGTTTGCTGGAGTTTTACAGCGCTTTTTAAAATATTTCTGCATTCATATCCGCCCTTAACCGTTTCTGGAATTTAAGAGCATGGCACGAGTCAAATAGATAAAATTAGACGCTAGATAAAAAAAGCACAACAAAGATAAGAGCTGGGGGAATGAAATTGGTATAGATTGTATGGTTAGTTGAGAGGGGGCAGGCAGGCGTCTGCAAAGTAGAATTGCATGCAAAGCTAAGAGACAAAACAGCAGAAGAGCAAACAAAATTATGTTTAAGGTTATATGCTATGCATAAGTAACTAAGCAGACAGCGCTGACGGATCAGACGGACACGAAGCCAGCCAGGCGAGCGGAAACGGAAGCTCGAGTAGCAAAAGAAAGTGTCTGACTGGCTGTGTGCATGTATGTTATACGAAATATGTGTGCCAGTGTGTGTACACATATACATGCATGTAGATATGGTGTGTGTGTGTGTGTGTGTGTGTGTGTATGTGTGTGTGACTTATATACAAGAGCCGCTGGCACTTCCGACAATTGGCAAAACATAACAGAAAGGCAGCCAACCAATCCAATCAGGAGCGGATTTGAAATGTACAGAAAATATTTATATTAATTTCAATTATATTCTTTTTCTCTTCGTTTAAAGCAAAGCCTATTCGAAAACTTGTATTCGAAGCATGATCTTTTTAACTCTGATAGTCTGTCAGATTTAGTCAAGATTTACGAGATCAGACAGATTTACGAACTGACGGACACTTTGCTGATGCTGATAAGGAGCTTATATATCTCTCAATGCTGTCAACATATCTCTTTGCCTGTAATATACATTCTCACAACATTCTTATACTCCTTCCACAATTTTAATTGGTATATAATCAATATAATTTACTGTCATGCTTTTTCCAAACCAAGTGACTTCATTCACATCATTTTCTGAAAGTTATACACAAATACTTAGAAGTTTTCATTTGATTATGTAAAGCCCTTATTTATTGCTCTGTGCATACATTAATTTGGTCAGCATGTATGTATGGGCGCTGAGGCCAATGAATGAGTCCGCTCCTGTCCTTTGCATTGCAGGATAGCAGACGTACGACTGAACAGACAAGGCAGGAAAGAGAGGAATAGAGCCAGCCACAGGCTACGATGCTCTGCACACGCGCCGAGCGAGATAAAACATTGGTATGCGGTGATAAGAACGCATCCACTTACTTTTGGTCGCGCATGACTTGAATTATTGTGCATTACACACACACACACACCCAAACACAACCCTTTGTGTTTTTGTAACGATCTTTGCCAGTTAGTAGTAGCAGTTTCAACTCATAAATATTAGTAATAATAAAAAAACCTAAACTTTATGCTTGAAGTTACATATGCCACGCCCTTAATCTAAATTTTGAATTTTGAAAGGTCTTTAATTGGTGTATTAGTATTAATCACCGATATATATCTGAGTAGCAGAGAGTTGCCAATCACAACAAATGTTTTACAAATTGCTGTGCAACATTTTTCAGAAATTTTTTTATTTCAGAAGATGTTAGATGCCCCAAAATTAATTTTTTCAGAACTTTTCAGTATTAGCCTCGCAATGAAATGTTGAGGATTTTACACTAAGAACCATGCGATAAATTAAGTGTAGCTGCATTGTTAAGAGTAGTTGGGATATGGGATATGATTCAAAGACACGAAATGGTTTATTGTTTTTGATTTTGAAATGATTTATTATTTTGGTTGATTAATTGCTTTTTGCGAGGGGGAGGGCCAAGTATTCTGTTTTTTTTAGAAAAATTTGAGACAGTTATGATTGAATAGTGTGAATTTATGATTAACCATTTTTTTTTAGTGAGATGGGGGATCAGTCAGCGGCACATATGTGTGTATGTGAATATGATTTTAAGGAGGAGACTGTGTGTTAGGCATGTATGTGCTAGAATCAAGTGGAAGATCGGTTAGCAGCTACCCCACTTGTGCGTGTGCGTGATTTGATCAGTGGAAGAGTAATTCTCGGTTCTTTTTCTCATCTTCTTTGTCAATATTTACAACTCATAGGAGTCCTCACAGGCACCCTTGCTAATATATAGTTCATTAGAATTTTGAGTGCATTTTCTGCCACACTATGTTTACAGTATTACAGATGTAAACTGTTGTTAAGTAAGTACTACGCAAGTAGGTTTGCCACGTGCTGGTACTTTGTATGTGTGATTGGCTCTTTCCCTTTCTTCCAGAGCACTCTTTACTCAAATACACCTCCAGTTTTCAGTTTGTGAATTTTGAAACCTTGAAATAATCCAATTTATATGCTAGAATTTATTTATTCATTAATAAAATGTTTATAAATATAAACATTTATTTATTCTTCACGTCAAAGTATGATATTTCATGATAAATGTATAACATTTTTAGAATGTATTATTATACATATTGGGTAGCATTTTTATTAGATTCTTGTATTGAAATATAAGACTATCCAGTTTGTTTTGTAAGTCAAATATAAGTAAAAAGCAGTATCAACTCCTTTTGTAGCTTTATTTAATGACCACGAGCACGCCTTTAAGTGCACTTCATATTTCGATTTAGTCACAAATAGAAATATTATCGGAATTTCTCAAGCATTTTATGATGTTCAGGAAAAATGACATCCTTAAACTTCTCCAAGAAATCATAAATTTACCTCACAACCGTTTTGGAAATTTCCACTATTTAATAATAAAAGAAATTGGTCTAGTTTTTAAGCATGGTTATTATCAAGACATTTATTACCTTGTTAAGCTACCACACAATTTTTTTAGATTAACAAAAAAATCCCGTAAAACGATGATATGCTTAACCCGAAATCGACATAAACTGTGCAGGAAGAATGGAAATTATTACATTTTAGTAATCAGAAAATTTCTCCTTGAGGTTAAATATATGAAAGTAATCACGAAAGGTAATGCAAATGAAAAAGTTTCTCAGCACGTCTGAAAAGTTTGGATGTCTACGGTGAGATGAAATAAACTTAAGCCTTTCGGTCCTCCTATTTTGACCCATCTAAATAAAGATGCATATGCCTTATACTCTAATTTAAGTGTAACGTATACTCACTGACTCACTTAAATTGAATAAAGCAAAACTCAAAGTTGAAGAGAATTTTTATTTCATTTATATTACGAACATAATAAAACAACCAAATTTCAATTTTCAAATATTTCAAATTTAGAACATTCCAAGACTACAAAACCTAGAACTATTTTCGCACTGAACTTTGAACCCACCCTCAAAAATCAACTCACGTAAACACACAAGTGCGATAGTTGCTAACCGATCTTCCACTTGATTCTGACACATAGGTTGTAGGTTGCATGGCTAACAAGCAATCCCCTCTTTAAGTGCTTTTCAGAGATCTCAAATCATAATCTTCTCAATAAAAAAGAATCAACCATAAATCTATCTATTCTATCATAAATGCCTCGTAAGTGGCTTAAAAATTAAAATTTAAAAAAAAGGTGGAACTCAGAACCCTCCCAGCCCAAAAATTAATTAATCAACCAAAATAATGTATCAATTGAGAATCCAAAACAATTAATCATGTCCTGTTTTAGGATCCCCATTTTCCATACAACACACTACACACAAGTTTGTGAAATCGAAGAAAGCGTAGTGCTTCAAAAAATGATTGTTTTCTAAATGCCAACGATGATGTTGGTAAATAAATTTCAAAACGCTTTAAGCTTTTATGATGCAATGAAGAATGCTATTAACGTATTTTTGGATTCTCGGATTCTTTGATAACATCAATTTACTCTATATTCATTTTTTGGAACTATCTCATAATTCATACAATAAATATGCTTATTTTTCTGACCTTGATTTCCAAAGTCTGAGTTCCAAAGTCTTCTTACTGCGTTTAATTTTAAATTCCTCATTTTATAATGCGGCATTCAGGCCATTCAATATTTCCAGTTTAGTTACACAACACATGAGCGGAAATAAGAAAATGGAAAGATTCGTATCTACAAAGTTGGAGAGAGATTGATGTGTGCAACAGCAACATCAACTTGGTTCTAGCAGCCACTTCCCTCTCCACTTGTTCCAATTCTGACTAACCCTCATACACACACACACACACGCACACACACACACGCACACACACACACACACACACACACGCACACACATGCACCTACACACACACACACACATACACACGCACACACGCACACACACACACACACACACGTCCGTGAATCTTGTGGAGAACAAGCGCCGAAAAAATATCGAACCGCCCGCAGCACTCGAATGCGATTCGTTCTGTCTGAATCAGCCACTCCCCCACCCACTCCCTGCCTGTCTCTGTCTATGAGTGAGTGCACCCCTTATGCGAAAATAGGATTTGCTTGCAAATTTTTGCTATCGGGTTGGGGCTGAGGGAGTGGGGTGACCATGTGCGGGTTACGGATGCTTTGCACTCGTTTTGTTTGTTTGACACTTGCGTGGTTAGTGATTGTCCATATTATGTGACACACTGTGTGACAGACGAGCAGATAGAGCAACTCTGGCAGACTATCAGACAGGCAGACCGAAAAGGATAGGGCAAGTGTCACACTTACTGTCAAAGAGAGACAGAGAGAGACAGAGAGAGAGAGACCGAGAGAGACAGAGAGATAGAGAGAGAGAGACGGGTAAAAAAGAGGCTCAATTTTGTGCTGCATCAGCGCTGAGTTGGCAACTCCTTCCAGCTGCCGAATTAAAGTTCAGTTCAAGTTGTCAAATTTTTGGTGTGATTGCCTTCGGGCAGAGTTCGTACCATCAATAAATGAATTTGACAACCTTCAGGGACTTGCAAGTGAATTGAATAGGTGCATTGGTTGAGAAGCCGTAAGTGTATTTTTAAATATTACATTTGTTTGTTACTGAGTCCATATATAGGACGTGCCCCACAAATGTGAAATTACAATTGAAGACCGCGTTATGAAAATTAAGTAAAACATATTTTGAATGTATGTGATCCTGATCTGATATTCGCAGAGAGTGTTGTAATTTTACAATCGGAATTCATATTTCATATTTTAATAATTTTTTTTTTATATTGTCTACCCAACTAGCTGAATTGTCGAAAATATGGAATTCTGATTTAAACTCGATAGCCTGTCCGTTTTGACTTTTTAATAGCGTAAATCGATCCATTTTCATCCATCCGTCCGTCTGTCCGTCTGAATTCGCCAAATTTTGAATAAAAGTTCCCGAATACCAAGTGCACATTAAGTTTATTTCATTTCTAATCGATATAAGCTACATTTGAATATATAGATTTGTCTTTAAATTTGGTTATGAAAATGTACTCAATATCAGTTAAGAAAATACTATAATAAAGGAAATTAACCTAATAAAACTGCAGCAACTGAAAATATTTTTTTTAATAAATGTGCACAAAAGTGATTATTTCAATATCTACGAAGCGAACAATTTATAATACGTAAGAGCTTTGTCCCAGTTTGAGATATTCCAACACAAGTTTTACTCTTCTAAAGGGTATTCAAATTTTATCATGGAGTTTGAAAGGCATTAACAGGTCTTCTACCGCTTCTACCAAACCTTCAAATTGTATGTATTCTTGATTAACATCACTATCCAAATTGAAATCACCATGTCCGTCTCTCTGGAATACATTCGCCTTTTTTCTGTAAGCAGTCTCATTATATGATGTTTTTTGTATGAAAATTCACAACCAATGGATGTTATTCTGCTCCTATCAAAAATTACTTGTCAGCAGGCAGACTCCGGTCTGTAAGAGTTTGTTGGAATTACTTGAGCTCTCGGCCTCTCCATCTCAAGAGTGTCACATTTTGTTATACCTTGCAACTGCTTAGAAAATCCATTAACAAGCTCTTTGCGTATGCTGGAGGGTAGAAAATCAGTCTCCCTTGAGCTTGAAAAGTGAGCAGTATATAAAGCAAGAAGGAGTTAAGAATGTGCATAAATTGTAATACCAAATCCATGAACAGATCGAACTAAGCCAACTAGCGGCTGGGTGCTTTAGGTGACCCGTGCCACAGCAGTCAATGGAAATTGTGGAGATTTATGGTGCCTGGTAAAAAGGGCTGCGCCATATTTATTTGAAAATAAGTTAGCCCATAGGCAAGTGGGCTGGGCTGGGCTGCGCTGGGTTGGCTGGTAAACAGCTTACAAATAACAAGCTGGCCCAAAACTCCCGAAAAGGATATTACATATCCTGTTCGCAGTCGTGCAAATGCCATTATAGATTGAATATTTGCAGGCTCGTACCCCTCCTCTCCTCCCCACCCCGTTTGATTTACGTTGTTTCACAACTTCCGCCACTTTGCTGCACACTTCTTTGCTGGGCTTCTTCTTTGTTTTGTATTATTTTGTGGCGTGGTTTTCAAGTCCAAAACGCGCCACCGTTGACCTTGCTCCTGGCTTTAACTTTGACTCTGAGTTATGTGCTGTGCTGCCGAATATGGGCGGCTATTAGAGGCTTACTGTCCATATACCGCGACAAACTCTTCCTCCCCACCGAGCTAGTGGTACGTGCAAGCTGCGCTTTTTCACACACATTCAACATCGTTATTGAGTTGGGCTCGTGATTATTGCCATTATGGCATGAGACTGAAAGCCGCTCAAATCGTAGCTGCTCCTCATAACTCTGAACTCTCTATTGCTGAATGGCTCCGCTTTACCCCAAACTGCTGCGTTTCGTCTCAAGTGACTATTCACAGCCCGAAGATTTATTGAATGTGCGCGATGGTCTCCGCTTCTTCTGCTGCCTGCTGCCTGCTGCCTGCTGCCTCCTGTCGGCTGTCGACTGTCTGCTGTCTGTGTCTGTGGCTGTTGTAAGTTGCTCTGTCTGCTCTTTGGCATTGGGTATTGAGTGTTTATTTATTTTCAAGCATCATAAAAAATACAGCAGGCAGCCGGCACGGGGCAAGCACTAAAGACACACACAAACACACAAACAGACAAACACACAAACACACATTCAATAATATTTTCGCCTCGTGGCAAAAGCAGCTGCAATTTTTACGCCATTTTGTGCTGTGCCAATCCAAGTGTAATTTGTGGCCTGGGAACTTTGTCTATTGCTCTCGTTGTACGCATTGTTGTTGTTGTTATTGCTATCACTTTTGTGTTTGCTGTTGCTGTTTAATGAAGCATTCGCGCTGAAGTAGCTGTTGCAATTTTTATTTCATTTGCCGGTCAATGAACATTGGAAATGTGTTAAGTGCCATCGCTTGTCTTTAATTGTCTACAACTTTGCTCAATGGCTTTTAATGAAGTGTTAAACGCTCATTGCCACACTAACATCCACAAAGCCATAACTATGTTGCTATTAACATATATTACGTATACGCAGCGTTGAATTTGTCAGCGGTGCCTTGCCAGGCACATCCTCATTAAAACTTCTTTACCACGGATCGACTCTATTGCATCAGTCGGACAGTAATTTGTAAGTACTTGTATTCAAAAAACTTATGATGCAATCGCATTTTTTGTTTATAATATAAAGCAATCAATTCGCTGTACCAAATGACATTTTTATTTTTACTCACAATTTAACATTATAGCGTACTATTTTGTGGACAAGAGTGTAACGCTTTGAAGACGAGGTATCCGGCTTCATAAAAATATATATTGTTAATCATCAGTCGATGAGTTGATAAAGTCGTAATCCGTTCACCCATCTGTATATTTCCATGCGAATTAATTTCGAAGTTTTTTCTACCGTCTGTATACATAGACCGGTTCAGACCACTACATCACAGACAACTAGAACAGCTTCCATTGGTACAAATGAAACAAGAATTAGTTTTTCAACTACTTGGCACAGATGAAACTGTATAGTAATGGAATATATTATATTATTATACTCACAGATAAAGTCGCACTGAATTTTATTAGTTACTGTATCGCTGTATAGGAAAAGTTGTTTATATGCTAGTATAATCGATTAAGGTAGATATCATGATATTTAGTTAATAGATCAATTATTAGATATTGATTATAACAATACTTTGTAGATGGTAAATAAAATCCTATCAAGTCGGTCAACAACGTCTTCTAAAAATATTCGACCACATGTCTGTCATTGAATGTAAATGAAGTAAACTACATTAGCTTTAGATGGTCATCCACCCTCATCTGCTCAGTATATGCCTTTGTGCTACATGACGAACATATATGGAATATGCGTTCTCTATCATGTTGCCAGCACAGCTTGGGGCATTTCCGCTTTTGCCACCGCCATTACTGTCGTCATTTGGCGCTCAACTAAAAACCAGAGTTGGCTTTTTTTTCGTTTTTATCTATATAAATATAAATATGAAGCAGTAGAACAGAGCGCTTTTTACTTTACATACAACGGCTACATTTTATATTGCACATATATTTTTTATAAACTGCAAATTTAGGTCACAACCACGGGGTATGCCAGTTAGCACATGAGACAGGGACAGAGAACTGGAGATGGGAACTGTGGATGGGCCTGGGTCTGTGTCTGGGCCTGTGGCATGTATGACAGCAGCGCTAATGCAGCTACAGCTTTGGGTTCCCAGCGGTCAACGTACGGCGTTGACGATGGCGATGTCAAAGCGTCGTCAAAATGAATATGCGCATAGTTGCTGCGGAAATATTTAACATACGCCATGCATGCCGCATCGCGAGTGTTGAACATAGCGTGATGTGCCGCAAGCAACGGTAACGAGCGGACCTGCCATTGCTGTTCTGCGAATCGAATTAGCCACAAATTCACACATCAGACAGAGGAAATTCATATTTCAGTATTCATTTATTTAAGCTCGACATTAATGAACCTGAAAGTTGTAGAACTAGAAGATTATTTCAAAATAGACTTTTTATATCTGGGAAATCGTATCGAATAGCATTTGTGGAACTGCATTAAATAAGAACGCACACACAGAATATTCTTACTCGCATGGCTGTGAGGGGTCTTGTCCCCATATCCACAGTGCCCGGCCCCAAAGTATGATTGCGTGCCTAAGCGCCATCTTACGGTTGATAGCTTCATTACAGTGCTGTTGTTGCTTATTACCCGTTAGTTTGTTGGTGTTCTTGTTCTCGCGCCTCAGCTTGTTGTTGGTATTGTTGCTGCTGGTTGTTGGTTGTCCTGGTTGTGGTTGTTAGTGTTCTTGGCATGTTGTATGCGCTGATTACAGAAGGGCGTCAATGTGGACGCCAGCAACCTGTGCTACTTTTTATGGGCGGCTTGTTGCAGCCACCGTAATTTTTTCTAAATTTATCTAAAGTGTTCTTTCGTTGGGCATCTCGCGCATAGTTTGCTTAATTTTTAAATTGCCATCCCGAGCCCTCGGTCGAGGCGAGGACCAGTTGTCCTCTTTTCACAAAGCAATGAGTCGCTGGTTAGCGCTGCGAGTGAAAGTTTCTATTAAGGCACAAGTGTTATGGGCGCTCCTAAGATGGTGAAATTATGATTGGCGCAGGGAGAATTTCTTCTTAGCAGTCGTTTACTGTTTGGCTAAGTGCACATTTCTTAAGTGTTTTCCCACTTTCCATCGCTTGATATGAGCTTCAATAGGTGTCAAGTGTGTGTGCTTCCAAACTGTTTTGTAGGTCAAAACAAAAAATATACAAATATATCTGAAGCAAGATTGCCAATGCAGATCAAATTGGTTTTAGAGATCCTGTGTATTTATGTTTCGTAATAATATACGAAGTAGGTATAGCTTAAGCTCTGTCACAAGATAGCCAGAAAGTCCTCCAACCCGTTTTCGGTAAATATAGAACAAAAGAGAACGTTGCTGTGGTGCGTACCCGACTAACAGGTGCAGTGTGGGCTTGCCACAGATCTTTGACGGAGGTTACTAGTAATTTACCCTCAAAGCTTGCCTTTAAAATTGCGGTGGATATAGCCTTTTGTGGATTTCTTGGGGCCGAAGTGGTCGTTGCCAAAAAAAATGTTGGAGAACGTTCATAATAATATACCTTCTATGTTTGGTGGCCTTAGCTCTTAAATTGCGGGAGATATAGGCTTTTATAATTTTTTGCAGCTGAATTGGGCGTGCTACGAAATTTATTTCCCGGCTTTACAAATTTGGTGACTCTAGCTTTCGAATTGTGTTAGACACATGGTTTTATCGACTTACACTACCAGGTGTATTGGTTTTGGGAGGCGGAGTGGGCGTGGTCATCCAAATTTGTATATATCTCTTAAGGAAGATATGCGTGTTTCCGATTTCTAATGCCGAAGTTCCTGGGGGTGGCCGGTGTGGGTGTTGTCTGACAAGGTATGTATATGCTGATATTTTAAGGAGGTTACCAGCAAGTTACCTCTAAGTTTGATAACTTTATCTTTAAAATTGTGGGAGATATGCGGTCTTATCGACTTCCATTTTCCGAAATATCGGCTTTGGCGATTATGGTCGCAGGTGTGGGCGTGGCCATAAAAATGTATATTTATTATTAACTGATTATCCCACTGACTGAGTTATTTAACAATTGATAGTCCTATTATGGAATTGTACGAAAATGATGTAGCTATATTATTTCCCAATACTTCAACTACAACGCTGCAAATAAATAAGTGAGCTGTCAATCCCCACCAAGTATCTCTTTGCACCCGATATCATGCTTCAAGGTCTTTCGGCGCTTAATTCGACATTGCCAAAGGGCACGCAATC
>JBAMBG010006376.1:0-20378 GCA_037043555.1 Drosophila neoperkinsi
CTCGCTCACCCGCCTGGTTGCCTAATTTGTGCGCTGCAAGCGTCAAAGGAAGCTTTCCACTAAATTACGCATACGTCACGTGTTGCAGGCCAATTAATTTTGTGGCTGCTGCAGCAACGCGTTGTCCGTCATCGATACTTTAATCACATTGCCCTTGCCACACACACACACACACACACTCAGAACAGAAATGGCAATTAGAACGGGAAACGGAAGATGAGCCCAAAAAACAAATCAAATCAAATCAAATCGCGGACAGTGCCTGGACTTATGCGTTTACCGCTAACTGTAACCAAGGAGCTTCTCACAAGCTAATCAACGAAAAGAAACACAAAAAAAGCTCACTCCGAGTACTGAAAGTGTATCTGTGTGTGTGTGTGTGTGTGTGTGTGTGTGTGTGTGTGTGTGTGTGTGTTCTTTTTTTATCTGTATCTCTAAGTATGCCAACTGCAATACGTTCAACGTGAGCGATATTCTGGCCATGTGTGTGTCTTTGTGTGTGTGTGTGTGTGTGTGTTTGCCTGTCTCCCGGTCTCAGCTGTCGTGTGCATGTGTGTGTGCATGTGTGTGTGTGCATGTGTGTGTGTGTGTGTGTGTCCCGGTGTGTTCACAACACGTGCTGAGAACGTTGCCAGACGTTGGGCTTTGGGTCATACTGGAAATCCGCGTGACTTTGCCGCTGCTGTCGACGTCGCCGTTGCTGTCGCAGTCGCAGTCGCTGCCGCTGTCGCTTCCAAAGCTACAACTGCGCTGTCGACGACTCAGCTCACATAGCCTGCTATTTTTTTTATTTTTTATTATTTATTTTTGTGTTTATATTTGTTGGTTCTCGTTTTTTTTTTATTTATGCTTTTGCAAATATTTTGCTGCCAACTGCGCAGCTAGCTGAAGAGCTCTCTATTTACCATTAATATTGTACTACTCCGGAGTATGTGTCTAAGCAGTCCACAGTTGTCTAGAAGCCCTTAGCTTTTTACGTAAGTTTCAGTTTGGGGTTCCGTTTTGCTTGTCCACCAGCAACTTGCTGGAAATTCGCAAAATTGCAAACGCTCTGCTGCAGCGCTGCTCGCTTGCCTCTCGCTGACTGGTTGGGGGCAGCGCAGTCGGCGTCGACAGCGCGTGTGCTTGCAGCGATGAATATGCTCTGCCCGTGAGTTCTGAGACCGAGTCTCGACTATGGCCGGCATTCGGTCGCATCGCGTTCTCATGTCCAAATCGTTGTCAAACTGCGCGTGCGATTCTAACGTGTGAAAACTGTGAAAATCGACTATTGAAAAACCTCAAATCGCAATAAACACAAGAATAACAGCTAAACAGTAAAACGCCAAACAACTATCGATAATAGTTGAAAAATATATCGCAATTGATATAGTTTATATATATATATTCGTACATTTGCATATATGTATTGAAAATTGCGCACTTAGTCAAAGTCAGAGTGAAGAAAGTGTTTCGGAGCCCAGTTCTAAGAAGCAACTATATATAAAATCTATAAGCGATATTTAAATACAACGTCTACTGTATAAATATATATGCAAAATAATCGTTCAACTGTCTAAAATAAAAAGCAACAATTGTGCAAAGTGTTTATATCAATATATATATGTATATATCCACATATTATATATATATATATATTTGTGTTTGTGCTTAAGTAGCTAACACTCGGATAGATAACTGGCAAATCATATATATATGTATAGCTACATATATATCTGCCCAAATCCTGCAGCGCCAAAGTTACGGATCTGATTTCAAGCAGCCTAATTGTTTTTATTTAATTATAAAACTCAACAAGCAGAAAAATAACTACACTAAAAAAAAAACACAGCATTTGCGAATGAGAAAAGGTATTAAAACAAGAGCAAAAAAAATAAAGAAGTCTATATTTTAATTGATTTGACATAAATTCGTTTAACTAACTGCTTCAAATGTTAATTACAAAATTTATTCAAAATTATTCACAATTATTTCACCAAATTACATTGAAAATTGGATTGTCTACTAAATAAATATCGAATCAATTAGAGGCGTAGAAGAAATATAAATAAAATATAAACGAACAATGCCTTTTCTTATTCCTTATCGAAACAACCACCAATGAATCACAGATCATAAAGAAAAAAAGAAATAAAAGAAAATCGTAAAACATTCATCTTCCTGCAAAGCTATAACTATTTGTATAAAGCAAACGGATATCGTTAACAAGCCACTTCATCATTATCACGATCAGGCACTATCATTATCATTATCACTATCACTATCACTATCAATTTTCTAATCAATCGAGAAACAATTGTCATCGTTAGCGTTCGCATTCGAGATTCCCAAAACGATCTCGAATTAATGCTGAATAAATTCAATTTTAGTTAATTCAATTTTTAGTGGACTTAAATACGTGTTGCAAGAAAGTGAAAATTGAAAGATGCGCACAACTCTGAGCCGGTGCTCAAAGTCTCTATTGCTGTGCAGCAAATACAATTACAACGGCAATCACAAGGACGTGGCAACCTAAAGTTGCAACAACCAGTAATACGAACAACTAGCGTAAAACTGAACCAGTCGCGCAACCAGTGCAAAATGTCGTCCGACACCAATTCGTGCGAAAGATTCTATGCCCAGGAGCATACCAATGCTGCAACGTTGTCGCACTACTTTCAACAGTTCAACACGCAGGTGGCGGCAGCAGCGTCCGCCAGCAGCAGCAACAACAACAGCAGCAGCGGCAGCAGCAGCAGCAACAACAACAACAACAGCAACAACAATAAGAGCACCAATGGCAACAACAACAACAACAACAGCAGCAGCTGCAGCAGCGGCAACAGCGACAGCGGCAACGATGGCAGCATGACGGGCTCAACGGCAACATTGGACAACCATCGCAGCAGCGTCGGCAGCAATGATTCCGGCAAGAGCAGCAGCTCGGGCGGAGGCGGCAGTGGCGGAGTTGTTGGCTCCTCGTCGGCAGCAGCAGCGGATGCATGGAATTTGCAACAGCAGCAGACGGCCGCATTGCATCACCATCAGCAACAGCAGCAGCAGCAACAGCAGAAGCAGCATGCACAGCAGCAACAGCAGCTGCAGCAGCATCATGCCCAGCAGCAACATGCGGCTGCCATTGCAGCAGCACAACAGCAACTCCAGCAGCAGCAACAGCAGCACTCACATCACGCAACGCATCAACATGCACATCAGCAACAGCAACAGCAGCAGCAGCAGCAGCAACAACAACAGCAACAGCATCCTCATCATTCACTTGGACACAATCCGCACTTGCATCCGCACCACCCTCATCAACAACAGCAACAGCAGCAACAGCAACAACAGCAGCAGCAGCAGCAACAACACCTGCATCAGCAACAGCAACAACAGCAGCAGCAGCAGCAGCAGCAACATCATGCTGCTCAGTTGGCTCACACGTTGTCATCAGCAGCAGCAGCTGCTGCTGCCGCCGCTTCCAACACCAACACACACTCGATCTTTGGCACCGGCAACTTCCACTACAAGACGAACAACTCGTGGACGCTGCCAACGCTGAACTATCAGCGCATCTATCAGGACTCGCCGCATTATCACCAGCGCAGCACATTCATGGAGGGGCAGGGTGCAAGTGTTGGCAGTGCAGCCAATGAGGCTGCAGCAACGGCTGCTGCGGCTGCTGCGACTGCTGCTGCCGCTGCGGCGGCGGCAACAAATGGCAGCTGCAACAATCCGATTGCTGCCATTGCCAATAATAGCAACAGCAACAGCAACAGCAATAACAATACCAGCACCAACAGCACCAACAACAATAACACCGGCAGCAACAACGGCAGCAGCAACAACAACAGCAGCAGCAACAACAACAGCAGCAACATCTCCCCAGTGCAACACGTGGCAACAGCGGTTGCCGCTGCAGCAATCGCCAATGATCATCAAAACCATTTGAACAGTTTAAAAGCACGCTTTCAACCATCCAGCTCAGGTGGGTCTCTCAAATAATATGGCAACGAAGGAGCCGAGCTGCAAGCTTACCAATTAGCGAACTTGCAACAAGCGATTCAAACGGTTGCCACCATTACTATTCAACCAAACATAAGATCAACTATATTTATTTATATATATATATATATATATGTGCTGGCAATAGATAAAGACTCGAATATTCGTTATATATACATTTAAATGAATATTTCTCTATTCATATATATATATTTTATATTATATTGCTGACAAAACTAAAGATAAATTTATCATTTTTCGCATTATCATAAATTGTGCACTTGAATATTGTTGTTGCAATATTCGCAAGTCGCATTATTCGTAGAGCTGCTCTAGACTTTAATAGCCTGCTATCTCTCTCCCACTCTCTCTCTCTCTCTCTCTCTCGCTCTCTTTGCCTAAGGTTTTTAGTCTATCCCTGTCTCTGTCTCTCTGTTTGTGGCTGATATCATCGAAACAGTCAATTGACTGTCACTGTGGGAACTTTGAGTCAAATATCAGAATAAAGCTCGAAACTATACACACACACACACACACATACACACACACACACACACACACTCGCACACACACATAGCGAAATAAATCGACTGCGTTTTTCCGCCTATCGCAGTGCAAACTTAATTAATATTCTCATAAATTGTTTTGCACTGTTTTGCGAAGCTTGCATTTTTTATTTTCTTTTGTTGCAACTGAAAGTTTTACGACTTTTGGCTTATCAATTCTGAAATGACGACCTACGTCAAAGTACTTATTATAGTTGTAGTAATTAAGACCCCCCCTCTCTCTCTCTCTCTCTCTCCCTCTCCCCCTCTCTCTCTCTCTCTCTCTCTGTATTTTCTATACAACTTAACTCATTTTCACGCTGTGTAAAATGGCCCGTTTCACACTTGTTTCGTGCTCGAAAATAATTTGACAAGTTGTGAAATTTGCGATTTGCATAAATTAACTGTGAATTATTGTATATTTGCAATACGCTGACAGATTTTCAGTTAGTTTCGACAAATGGGTCAGCATGCGGAGCAGAGCTTATTAGCCTAAAAGACCAATTGACAAATTGGCATCAAATGTTGCCACTCACTCATCACATATCGAGCCTTTGACCGAGCCACCATTTCTGCTGGACGAGGTCAGCCCTTTGTGGCGCCACCCTCGCTTTCTTCTTCTTCTTTTTTTTTTTTGACCAACTCAAAATGCATTCGCTTTGATTAGGTTTTTTCGGTCGGCGGCAAATAAAATCAGTACAAAGCAAGGCGCACAACGGCCACCTATTGAAATGAGCAGCTGACATGATGCGCTAAATTGTGGCAAAATTATACTTATGAAATTCACATTGAATATGGAAATGCGCCAAGGGGGCAGCTACAAATGATACCCTGTAATGCAGTAGGCAACTCAAAAGTACGCTTGGCATTTGATTGACAATCCAAGTTTGAATCTCCATTCAAATCAAATGCTCATAATCAACTTGAGCACAGTTTTCGCATAAATATAGTTTTTAGCTGTTAGTTTAACTATATTTATACGAAAACTATACTTAATTTATTTAAAGTAAAATTGATTAATTATATATAGAAACTCAATCGAGTCGTGCCAGTTGTGGACACACCTAATCCTTCTCCTTCCCCCACTCCAACCCCAAAAAGGTAATAACAATAATGAAGCTGCCTTTGTGGGCAGTTCAGTTCTGGCCCTGTTTTGGAATACTTCCTAGTATATTCCAAGTGCCCACACAACGTGTGCACTTCTGTGCTCATCACAACACTCAACTACTCAACAACTTCCGCTCTGCGCCCCTTGTTGCACAGATAACCCACTGGTGCAGCATTTCAGTGTCGCATTTGCATATTTGCCCCAATCTGCCCCTCGGCAGAGTCCCCTTTGGATGTCATTCCAATCATCATCATCATCATCATCATCGGCTGGCATGCGATTTGTAGGCGTTCCTTTTGTTGTTGGACAGCTTGACACGACACAACACGATGCGATACAATACGATCCGATCCGATACGATACGATCCGATACGATCCGAACCGATCCGTTGTGATATGGTTTTGGATGCGGTTTCAGATTTTAGTAGTTTGTCTCTCGCTGCTCGGGTGAAATTTATTTTATTTGTTTTCAAGTTTATTGCAAACAATCGAATTCATTTTATTCGCTGCGCCGTTTGAATTTAATTTATATTTTTATTTATTTACTTTTGTGCAGGGAAAATTGTAAAAATGACCTTTTAAAGGCAGGCTACCGTTGCTGTTGCTATTATTGTTGTTGTTGTTGTTGTTGTGTGGGCGGAACCGGGGAAAGCGAATGCGCCATGGGGTGGCCCCACTGTCAATGCCAATGGCAACACACAAAAATGGGGAAATGGGTTTTTGAGTGTGCAAATTGCAACGGGAGCAGCAGCAGCAGCAGCAGCAGCGGCGGCAGCTCTTTTTGATCTGCCCGGGTGGGTTGTAAATAGCTGTAGTTGTCTGTCGTTGTAGTAAAGTAAGCCTAATAGTCGTTTATTTAGCATTACATTTGGCATTTTGTCAGTGTCACAGTGAATATATTTTATTTTTTATTAACATTTACCATCTTTTTATTGCACTCTATTTGCAGGTAAGCATCGTTTGCCGCATGGCTTGTGTTCAGTGTTGAGTGTCGGTGCACGTTGTCAGTCGATGTGTGTGAGTTGGGTCCCAAACGTGACTGAGGACTGCATTTAGCTTAAGCTTTGTACAGTTAAATGCTTCTGGTAAGCTTGTTATCATTGCCCACAAACACATACACACACACACACATATATAGTGAGTACATACAGACATGCATAGGTAGTTATAAATCACAATTGAAGCTGCGCACTCGCAGCAAAAGCTACACAAAATCACTCAAACCAAATGCTGTTCGCGTCGCAGTTGGCGGCGACGTTAACGTTGACGCTGGCGTCGCGTTGAATGCGTGGAAAATCTAAAAAACCAGCAACGCTTCCGCATGCAGCGACAGAGGCAGCGGCAGCGGCAGCGCAGCTCACACGAAGCGTAGCGGCAGCGTTTTTTTCCACCACACACAGCAGGCTGTGCGCGAAAGAAAGTAAACAGCGGAATGCGCAAAAACAGCAACAACAACAACAGCAACGCTAATGGGAAAGAGCCGAAGGCACACTGCGAACGAGTGTGCGCCCAAACGAGAGAGCGAGAGCGAGAGAGAGAGTCTCTGAGTGTGAGTGTGAGCGTAAGTGAGAGCGGGCAGCAGCGACGCGTCGCTGCTTTAATGCTTTCGGTTTCAAGTTTGGCTTTGACGCCGGCTGCGCAGTCGCCTTTAACTTTTGGCTTTGGCGCTTTCTGCGTGGGGCTTTTGTTGTTGTTGTTGTTGCCTTTGGATTGCTGTTTTTTTGTTGTTTTTGTTTCTGTTTTTTTTTTTCGGAGCCGATCTGAGCTGCGTTGCAAGAGGCGCACAGCGCGCGCGTTCACTCAGCGTTTGCAGTCCGGCGGCACCGGTTCGGTTCACGGCTTCACATCTCACACAAAAAAAAGCACAGCCCACGAAAGCGAGTCCCCAAGTCGTACCCCTAACAAAAACACCGAAAAACCAAAAAACCAAAAAACCTCCCCACCCCTTTGAATACAACAACGGCGCGTGTCAACGTCTGCGTCTTCGTCTTCGCCTTCGTCTTTGTCTTTGTCTTCGACTGCTTTCGAATTCGTGCGAACTTATGAACTTTCGCTTATCGGCAACTGTGCAGCAGCAGCAGCAGCACCAGCAGCAGCGGCAGCAGCAGCAGCAGCAGCAGCATCATCGAACCGAGAAGGATTTGGATATTTGGATATATTAACCCTAAACAAATAATGTACAAATTATATTGAAAATCACAAGGAAATTCAGTGAAAATTCAAACTACACCTTGCAGTGCAGTGTAAATTATTATACTACAAAAAAATACAAAATAAAAAGAAGAAAAAGAAAAATAAAGATCGCTAAAAGGCAAAAGCAAAGCAAATAATTATTGAAATAAATACATAATTTAAAATATGCAAATTATGTGATACGAAGTGCATATAAAAATGTCAAAAAAAATTCCACAATTAATATACCAAAACCTGAATATTAGTTTAGAGCACATAAATAATTATTTTGTATTTTGTGGATATTATTAAATTGGATAAATTATCTCGACAAAAATTAATTGCATGAAAACATTAAGTGAAACAAAAGAAAAACCCGACGAGAGAATCCACTGCAAAACAAAACGCCAACAAAATAGCTAAATAGCAAATAGCGCATAGCAACATTTTTATTATTTATATTGTGTTGTTGTTGTTGTTGTTACTGGCTAATTCAAGGTCAAACTTTTCTCATTCGACAACGACAACGACGACGACGACGACGGCAACGGCAACGACGAAAACGACGCGAGAACCCCTTAAAAACGACAGCCAAAGCCCCGTCGCCAATAAGTACGCGAAATAGTTGACAACAACAACAACAACAGCAGCAGCAACAACAGCAGCAGCAACAACAGCAGCAGCAGCAGCAGCAACAAAAGCGAACACACATAATAATAGCAAATAGCAAACAAAACAACAAGAGGCAGGTGAAGAGCACAGGCAGCAGAGGTGCACAAAAAGCAGAATTGAGAAAATTGTTTCGTGCTGTGCAAAAAATTAATTTGCGTGACGCGCTCGCAAATTCTGAGCAAGCTCTCTCAAAAGCTGCGCTTGCGGCGACAATTGTTGCTCTTGTTGTTCTTGTTGTTGCTAGTTGTTATTGCTGTTGTTGCTGTTGCTGTTGTTATTGCTGTTGTTGCTGTTGTTGTTGCTGTTGCTGTTGTTGTTGCTGTTCTTCTTCTTAGAACGCGCGTGCTGAAGCTTTATGATCGTTTTTCGTTTTTTATTTGTATACATTTCTTTTATTTTGGCATTCAGTTTTTTTTAGTTTCAATTTCAATCAACTTGAAGACAGCGCAGCAGCAGCAGCAGCAGCAGCAGCAATGTTGCAGCACGCCTTAAATTAGCTAAAAAGATAAATATAAATATATATTGTAATATTAGCAACAGTTGAGTATAGTATAGAAAATAAATTTGGACTGGCAAGTGGCAAGTGGCAACAATTTGTGCGCCTCAGCAATGAGAATGGACTATCAAATGCCGCCGCCAGCATTGGCATTGCAACAACAACATCAACAGCAGCAGCAGCAGCAGCAGCAACAACAACAAACACACAATGTGCTACAGCATCAGCAAAATCAGCTGCAATTGTTACAGCAGCAGCAGCAGCAGCAGCAGCAACAACAGCAGCAGCAGCAACATCAACAGCAGCAACAAATGTTGGGCAACATGTCGCAAGCGGGCGCGTTGCCATCTCTAAGCAGCCTGCCGTTGCAAGTAGTGCACAATTTGCCGCACCTGCTGGCAGGCAACGTCAACAGCAACAGCAACAACACCAGCAGCAACAACAACAACAGCAATACGAATCTCAATGGCAACAATGTGTCGTGCAACAACAACAACAACAACAACAACACTAGCCAGGCTAGCAACAACAACCTGCTGCGCAACAGCATGCAACATCAGCAGCTGCTCAACAATCTCACCAACAGCAATGGCAGCACAGTTGCTGGCATCACGCCACATGTGGCAAACGGCGCTTTGCCGCCGCCCACGCAACTGTTGCAGCATCATTTGCAACATTTGGCGCATGTCAATGTGAATGCGGCAGCAGCGGTTGTCGCTGTTGCTGCCAACAATCTCAGCAACAATCTGCAACACGGCAGCAGCAGCAACGCCAGCAACAACAACAGCAACAGCAACAACACCATACTTAACCACAACAATCTCAACATTATAATTAATAATCACACCTCCAACAACAATAACAACAACAACAACAATAACAACAACAATCCAGCAACACCAAATGCAAATCTAACAACCGCCACGCCCACTGTGAACACCGCCTCCGCTGTGGCACAACAGCAACAGGCGCACGAGAACAGTTTGGTCAACAGTTTGGTGGGCGTCATCAACGGAAACACCACCAACAACAACAACAATAACAACAACAACAACACTAGCAACAACAACAACAACAACAGCAGCAGCAACAACAATAACAACAATGGCGATGATAACAATCGCTGGACACAATTTCAGGTGCAACAGCTGTGGAAGCAACATGCAAACTATTTAAATGGTATGATTGATGCATTTTGATATACTTTTTAAATCGGAAGTACAACAACAACAATATGTTGCAACGAACAAAATTGAAAATTCATATTTTACTCTTAACATATGGCAACATGTTGCCAACATGTTTGCGAGCAACATGTTGCCAAGTAATTCAACGCTAGCAACATATGCAAATGTTTGATAGCTGCCAAAGCAGTGGGAGCAATTAGAGAAGCTGTGTGGCATTTGCATTTCGTGGAAATATTATTATTAAAATTACAGCTGACACTCCCTTATGATTCCCCATATAAGCATCGTGTGTGCTTTCCACTTGTTGTTTAGCCTTGGGCATTTTTTTCCGTTTTCCGTTTTCCTGTTTCATTTTTTGTTTTTTGTTTTTTTTTTGGGTCGCTTCCATTTGCCGTGTTGGCCACAAATTGATTGCATGCTCGACTAATTATCGGTCGCTAATGACCCTGATTAGGTGTCAAAGTCAGCTTATATCGATTTCTGTTTTGGGCCGATTTCGGTTGATTTTTCCTGCTTTTTGACATGCTAACCGACGTCTGGCAGCTGCCATCTATGGGTTCATTGCGGTGCGCTGACATTTTTGCCAACATTTTCATTTTAATTTCCCATTTCCGCATGCGGACTGGGCTGTTGGCTGTTGGGTGGTGGGTGGCTTGTGTATTTGTTGGATTTACAGCGCCACAAGAGTCTCAACTTTCAACTAAACCTTTTTGGACTTGGACTCACTTGTGTTGAGTCTTGAGGCCGACTCTTGTCTTGGCAATACACAATCACTTTTGCTTTCAGTTTTTGACTTCGGGTGTCGCCGCAAGGGCCGCCAACTTACCAACTTACCAACTTACCAACTACCAACTTCCAGCGACATTTTCAGACAACTTTCGTTTCGTTTCGGTTTTCGGTCTTCGGTCTTCAGTCTTCGGTCTTCGGGGTGCTTTCCATATGGCCAAAAAGTTCGCTTTTGTTTTATTTATTTATATACAAAAGCGAGTCCAGTTGAGCTCGGCGACGGCGTTGGCGGCTTTTTTTTTTTTTTTTTTTTGTTATCATCGTTTTTATCTGCGAGTTGTCCGCTTTTGGCTTTATGGCCCAAGATAAAAGGCCAGCCTTTACGGCCTAGCCGCAAATCCAACAATTAACAATGGCAACAAAAGGGCAATTTTTGGCATTCCCCGCAGACCGGACGCGCCCCGCCATAGTGTGACATTGCCACATAATTAATTTATGTCCAGCTACAGCAGCACTATCAAAATTCATTTGACTCTTTTTTTTGGCTGCCCAAAATGCGTTTTTACTTTCATTGAGCGACGTCGTCGTCAGCTGCTCTGCCTCTGCTGCCGCGGCTGGCGTTGCTGCCCCTGCGTCGGCGCCAGCTAAGCAACATCACAAAAATTAACTTTCACTTTTTCGGCAGTTTTTAAATTCATTTCTTTCTTTCTTCTTCGTTTTTTTTTTTTTTTTTTTTGTTTTTTGTTGATATTTTTTCTGGCATTTTATTTAATTTTTTTTTTTTTTTTTTTTTTGGCTTTTTGGCTGTTGGCAACAAATTTTGTGTAGCGTTTTTTTTGTTGTTGCTTCTGCTTTTGGGAAACATAATTTCATCTATACCAAAAATGCACAATTTATTTCGAAAGTTGTTCAAATTTACTATGTTGCCAAAGTACAATATAAAACATTTCCCGAGATTTACCAAGTCTTTTGATAGTTTACCGCTTTGCATCTCAACATTTTACCAAAAAAGCCGCAAATCTCTTTAAATTAACTTCGTATTGCTATCGAAAATATTAATATATATAAAGAGTCAATTTCCATGAGTACTTCTTGAAGAAATATGCAATAACAAAATGTCTCAATTTTCATGAGTTCAGCTCTTTACTGGTATCTGTTGAGACTATGGCCATAAATCACATTGCCACGTTCGACTCCGTTGCGCGGCGGCTTATCGAGCCAAACTTGCCAATTGACTCCATTGACGACTGTTTGGCTGCTGTATGAAGAAAAAAAAATACAAACAAAACAGAAAAAAAACAAATATATAAATAAATAGCCAAATCGCATTTAGTTGGCGACGACTTCCTTGCGTGCTGTTGGCCATTAAACGTTTATGCAGCGAGATATTTGAAATGCATTTTGCGCATGTGCCGCAGACATGACAAAACGACAAATTGTCGGGGCAGCGACGCCAAGCGGCGCAGTCGCTGCCGTCACACACTTACCCAGATACGCCGAAAAGAGCGGCTAACTGCAGCATAGCATTTAATACAGTTACTTCAATCCAAATGGGCAAAAAGCCAACTGACGGCGGCTACTCGTCTTTGCTGCTGCTGCTGTTTCTGCTGCTGCTGCACTGATTGCTGGTGTTGCTGCCCACTGGACAGCAGCAATTGTTGCGCAATCGACGCCAGCAGCAACGGCAACGGCAACGGCAACAGCAGCAGCAACAGCAACTGTAAAAACGTGCAAAATGCGGCATCGTTTAGTGTTTAGGTGAGAAACGGTTGCTGCGTCGGTCGATCGTCTCTGCGTCGCCTTGTTGCGCTGCGAGTATCAGTGAAAGTGGTTCGAAACGACATTAAATCAATATAAACGCACCACACGGCGTATGGGCAATCTTTTAATTGTTGCTGTTTCACACGTCGTCGCGCCTGTCTTTGTCTTTGCCAAAAAGACCAGAAGCACTTATTTTTCACTCAAGCAGCTTGATTGAATTTCAATGCTTTTTTCTTGTTGCTTTTTGATTACGTTTTAATTTTCAGCTTTGCCCCGCGCACAACCGGGTTGTGGCCAATTTTATATTTGGGTTTCGGTGTCTGTTATTTTTTTTTTCTTATATATTTTTTTATATATACTTTTTTTTTACTGTTTTATGGGGCTGTAATTTTATGGTTTGCTCGCGATATGCCGAAGCGTTGAAGCACTGAATCTATGACTATCATTATCGTCATCGTCTGCTTCCTTATTTCAGCTAATTAACTGCACGCCGTCGGCTTTCTTTCGCTCAGCCACAAATTGCGGCTAATCGGCGAGTGAGTGGCGAGTGAGAAGTGGGCTACTTACTCCCTCTCCCTCCCCCTCTCTCTCTCTCTCACTCACTCTGCCTGTTTGCTGCTAGCCACATGTGTGTCTCGTGTCAAATGTGTTACAAGTCGGGCGTGTTGTCGGGAACTGTTTGCATCTTGTCTTCACTTTCGCTTCGTAACAGTTTTCCAGCCATTTAAAACTATTGCAAAATATCTGCCAAATTAGCGGCAATTAAACAATATTTTACATTAATCCCGTTATCGATTTAAAACGGAACTTTTTGTGGCAAAGAAAAGACAAAAAAATGTCGTTTAAAAGTGCATTTTCCGATATGTAAATGAAATATTCGTTTGATTTATTGCGATAACAATCAACATATGAAATGTTATTGTGTAGGGTAAAGTATTTTTTTTGGCTCTTTGTTTGTATGCTAACAGACCCGGAAATTAAATGGCCAACACATTTTCCCACACATAATTAATTTGAAGGAAAAAAAAGCGAGTAGAAATAAAGCAAAAATTGAACATAAAAAGAGCTGCATAAAACAAGCGCTATGCAAATGAGCGCAAGTGCGGAATGAATGCGATGCACACAACAACTATCAGCAACAGCAACAGCAAACAACAGCCAACAACAATCACAGCTGCAACAACAACAGCAGCAGCAACAGCAACAGCAACAACTAGAGACAAGCACAACAATCGAAAGTGTTACACTTTCTGCACTTCAGCAAAAGGCAGTCAAACAAAACCAGAGCCAACCGAGCCATAAACGAGTGCCATGTAATACACCGAAACCAACAACAACAACAACCAACAAGCAACAACCAACAACAACAACAATCACAGACAACAACAACAGCATTGCTGTAAAAATTGCCGCAATTGCGCCATCGACGCGACGCATGCGCAAACAGCGACGTCGACTGTGACGTGAGCAGCGCTGCTGGCCGCAAACGTTAAAACAGGTGAAAGGGGCGTGCAACACTGCGGCTGTGACGTACGTGCTCAATTGTTGAGCTGGACTCGAAATAATAAACAACGTTGCGCATTGCATAACTTAAGTTGACCACTGAAAAACTAGCCGTAAATGTGCTGGAAACTCTGTGAAATAAGTAGTTCATTCTGCACCCTTACATACATGTGTAACACACAATGTCAATGTCGCATTCTGCTATTACGCGATCTACGATCTAATAGTTAAACTTAATGTATACAGTTGACAACTCTGCCGTCTCCCAGCTATATCTTTCTACAACTCTACAACTTCACTTGGCTGATATAAGTAGTTGATATAAGTAGTTCTAGCCTTACATTTGCGGCTTACAATGTCAATGTCGGCTTCTGCTATTGTGTCTTCATTCTGGCAGTTTTACTATATAAGTATATTTGGCAACTCTGCCATCTCCCAGCTATCTCTTTCTACAACTCTACAACTTCACTTGGATGATATAAGTAGTTGATATAAGTAGTTCTAGCCTTACATTTGTAGCTTACAATGTCAATGTCGGCTTCTGCTATTCTGTCTTCATTCTGGTAGTTTTACCATATATGTATATTTGGCAACTCTGGCGGCTATCTTCCAGCGTTGCTTTCTACAACACTATTACTTCACTTGGATGTCAATGTCGCGGTCTCTTTTGTGTTGTGCTTTTGTTCTACTTTATGCTTTTAAGAATGCGGCTTGGCATTCGACATGCTGTTGTTGTTGCTGTTGTTGCTTTTTATGGCAACTGGTTTTTGTGTTTCATTCAATTCCATGTTTGAGGTATTGGGTTTTTTTTTGGGTTTATTGGGGGAATTTTCTTTTATCTTCACTGTCCATTCGTAGTGACTTGTTTGGGCTGTTTGCTGTTTGTTGTCTGCTGTTGTTGCTGCTGCTGCTGCAGCTTGCAGGAGATTTTACTCTCACTTTCATTTTATTGCAAGGCGTGCTTTGAAGCGCAGTCAGCTGCAAGGAGGACAGTGTACGGGGAAAGGGCTCTTGTTTTTATTGCCTTGAAACGGATGTGATCGAGATTGACAGCAACTGGATTGTCTGCAAGTGCTGAACACTGTTGTGAACATTAAGTTGCACTCAAATTAAGCTAAACTTTAAGACAAACTGCTAAAACATACTAACAAATATGACACTCACATACAATACAGTAGTTAAATCACATTTCTCTGCTTCTGCTGCTCTCCTTGCCATCCCAGCAGAAGTGACCTTTGCCAGCTCTCTCATAAGCTAAGATTTGACTGGTTTAAAGTCAAAAATTGTCACATATTCACTAAAAATTCACGCAAAATGCGCAGCTTCATACTAAATGGAAACAGCAGCAAAAGTGAAAGTTTAAAGCGGCATTAAAATCATAATAAAAAAAAAAACAATACAAAACCTACTAAAATTTGTGACCAACTCTAGCGATTGTCCATTAGCACAACAAAGGCCCAGGCCAGCGGCTAACAAATTATACAAATAATAATAATATTATTAATAATAATAGGGCCAGACTCAGGCACAAAAGAGCACCTCAAAAAAAAAAAAATAAATATATATAAAAACCTGCTCTCAGCTTAATTTTCACCACAGAAAAGAAACACCATAAATTTTGTTGTCGTAGGCCCGATCTGGGTGCGTGTGTTCCCCAAATGATCATGCGTTCAGCATTTCTAATGAAAGTGATACAAAAAAGAAAAAAAAAGCCAAAAAATGAAAAAATAAATAAAAGAAAAAAGCTCAGCGGAAACCAAATGCAAAAGAGTCACGAAAATTATGCAAATTATTTTAATTACAAATGAGAAACTCCAAAAACGAAATACAAACTGAAACTGTGTATAAAAAATGGCCATAAAAAGTGCGAGTTGTGCTCTGTTGTTGCTGGGCCGCTAAAACAACAGTAATAACAGCAACAACAGCAACAACAACAAGAGCAACAACAGCAACAACAGCAACAGCAACAACAGCAACAGCAACAACAGCAACAACAACAAAAACGCACAGTTGACCCACTTAAAATGGCAAGAGAAACTGTTAACGAAACCGAGCCAAAAAAAAAAAAAAGACAACAACACAAAAAAAACGAAGCCAACTCCCGAGCTGAACTGGCTTAAGTCATCGGCGTCTAAAAATAAACACTGAGCCAGATTCTGCTCCTGAGTCGCCTTATCAGCGACGACAGTGAAAGTGACACAAGCGAAGCAGATGCGAGATACAAATGTATCTCACGAATATCTTCTTCTTTTTGTTTTTTTGTTTTTCTTTTGGGATCGAAGCTCATCGGTTATGTCTTATTTTTTTGCTGCTGTTGTTTTTTTCATTGCTATTTTGCTGCATTCCATTCCACTTCATTTCGTTATGCTGCGTTTTTCGTGTTCGTTTGCGTTCTGCGTTTCATTTCACATTACATTATATACATATATACGTATATACATATATACATCTATACGTATATACATATATATAAATGTAAATATTGTATTTGCCCTTCTTTCTATCTTTCTTTCGTTTTTCTTATGTTTTTACAGGCAGGAAATCTCCATTTTTGGGTTTCATTTGCAAAGCAAACGGTAATTTTTGTGGTTCTTGTTTTTGTATTTGTTTTTGTTTATTTTTTTATTTATTTTTTCCTTAAGTTTATGTTCATTGTTTGTTTGATTTTTGTGTGCAGCTCGCAAATATGCCACGTTTGTTTTCTGAATTATTTGCGCGAACTTTGCGAAAGTTTTTGTTTTGTGATTTTTATTTAGTTTTTGCTTCATTCTGATTTGTTTTGCTTTGTGTTCATAATTTTTATTTATGGAAGCAGCGCGACTGTTATTATGTCTTAAATACATTTCCTTAAACTTTTCTGCTAGCCAAATAGTTGGCTGTCTCACAACCTTTTAGCGAACCGCATTTTTTAACTGTTTGGCTTTCTTTCGTGACAAACGAGCATCAGTTAAGCAAAACTAACAACCGAAAATTTCCCAAACATAAATCCTAGCGCTAAATAACAAGCACTCAACAACTCACACTAGGTAAACAACAACAACAGCAGCAACAACAACAGCAACAACAGCAACAACAGCAGCAACAACAGCAGCAACAACAGCAACAACAGCAGCAACAGCAACAGCAACAGCAGCTGAAAAAAAATCATCAAATTCAAATGCCTAATTAAAATGCCAAATGAAAAGTTGCTCATTCGCCATGCAAGCCGTCTCACAGTTGTCGCATGCAGATTTGCAAGTCCTAATTTTACGTGTGTGTGTGTGTCTGTTGCTATTACTTCACAATCCACAATCCACATGCAACACAAACACAAACACAAACACTTGCGCACTTTTCACTTACGCTTCGCTGCCAGCGGCATAAAACCGAAAAGAAAAGCAAAGAAAACAAAATATTACTTCACTGCCACAGACCAGAAATGTGGTCGTCTCTCCGTCGCCGCATACAATTTCGCAATAGTTGGTAATGCGCCTAAAAGAAAAGAAAAGAAACGAAACGAAACGAAAAGAAAAGAAAGAAGCACAAAAAAAAAATCGCAACAAGAGTAACGGGGCAGGCAGCAACAAAAGTTTGCAAAACCAAATGAAAGTGAGAGTGAATAAGAAAGCGGAAACTAATGCAAGCGAAACCAAAAAACGCTGCACGACGACGACGACGACGGCGACGACGACGGCAAACGGGTTTCGGCGCTGACTTCGGCAAAACTCGTTTGTGCTACTCATGTGAAATGTGCAAGAAATCAAAGAGCGCGTCGCTTGATGCTTAACAGTGACAGCAGCAGCAGTCGCAGTCGCAGCAGCAGCAGCCGTGGAAGCAGCAGCCGCAGTCGCTGCGCAGTCAACTGTGCAGTCAGCAGTAAAAGCACGCTCAGCTGCGCATGCGCAGCGTCCACTGAGCGCAGCTTTTTTTTCTTTGTTTTTTTTTTGAGTGAGTTGCGCTGCGAGCGGAGAGCGAATAACGATAAAAATCAGTTGAAAGCTGAAATTTCACTTTCGCTTTTAGCTGCCGCTGGCTGCGCTGCGCTGTTGCTGTCGCTGCTGCTTCCTCTTTTGTTTGCTTTGTTTGTTGATTTGCCTGTCTCCTGCCTCCTTCCCCCCTTTGAATTGTGTTTGCTTTTGCTTTGTTTGTTTGCCGTTTGAGGCGCATGCGGAAATCGTTGGCTGCAATTGTGTTGGTTTTTTTTGGCCAGTGTTGCCACAAGGAATTGCCCCGTTTTTCGTTTTTTTTTTTATTATATTTAATAATAGTATGTGTGTATGTATTATGGGTATATATATATATATCGGAGACGCAGCTGTGACCCACTTTACAGGCGCCCAAGCAGTGCTCAGGCCCTTATCAGATAAATACTAGTTGCACTTGACAGACAAACTTCTCGAAAGCAACAACAATCATTGAAGAAGTGGCAAGCGCTGCTTATCAGCCCCATTTGTCGACGTCTACCTGTGATTAATAGTAATTTGTACGCGGAAGAAAAAACAATAGTTAACTGTGCTGTTGATTAGATTCGATTAATTTGAAGTTGTACTAAGTGTGTGCATTCTATTCTATTTGCAGGCAAATCCACATCGAATAGCAAAGAAATCATCTGCCCGGATGACAAATACAAGGAGGAGGGCGACATTTGGAATGTCGAGGCGCAAACGGCATTTCTCGGCCCCAATTTGTGGGACAAAACAATGCCCTACGATGCTGACCTCAAGGTAACACAAGTTAGTATCATATCATCGCTGCGTAGTGGCTGCGTCTGTTTAACTCTACTCCCACCACCCCCCCACCCTAACATCCCAAATATTGCAAACGAAACAGTTACACAACAACAAACAAACAAACACACAAACAAACACACAAACAAACACACAAACAGACAAGATCAGAACACGAACAATTAACCCGAGTTTGGTGCTTAACGTAGTGCGAGAATTGTGTTCTCATCATATTGTATATCTAAACAACATAGTTTGTCCTACTCTCAATTTGACTAATAATATTCTGTAAATGATACTAAACAACTTTCAGTTACATACGCAATTACTTTCCATTATTTGGCTGCAATTACTTTCCATTATTTGGCTGCAATTACTTGAGTAATTGGCTTAATTACGCCTAATTACGAATAATGTAAATGTTTAAGGAATTCTAACTGCTAAAATCAATGAGAGATCATGTACCATTACCAATGTAATTGAATTCGTAGCAAAGTAATTTGAGTAGTAATTGAAAGTTGAGACCACACACAATTTATCCCAGTGTTTTTGTGAAGTTTGCTGTTTGCTGTTTGCTGTTTCTGTTGCCATTTTCGAGTGGTTGCTTTTGCTGAAAATACATTTTTGCGGCATCCAATACAATTGTGCATATCTTTTTCGAATGCAGTATGCGGACCTAGATGAGTTCTTGTCGGAGAATAATATACCTGACGGCCTGCCCGGCCCCCATTTGGGGCACTCCGGCGGCCTCGGTCATCGATCCGACTCCCTGAGCCATGCAGCGGGTCTGTCCCTGGGTCTGGGACATATAACAACAAAACGCGAGCGATCGCCATCGCCATCGGATTGCATTAGTCCCGATACGCTAAATCCCCCATCGCCGGCCGAATCAAGTGAGTATGCC
Organism: Drosophila neoperkinsi; assembly: GCA_037043555.1. Taxonomy (NCBI): domain Eukaryota; kingdom Metazoa; phylum Arthropoda; class Insecta; order Diptera; family Drosophilidae; genus Drosophila; species Drosophila neoperkinsi. The sequence continues at coordinate 19,762 of JBAMBG010006376.1, forward strand.
AAGCGGAGAGAAAGAGAGAAAGAGTGAGAAAGAGTGAGAAAGATCAGTCACCCCTTAGAGTCGTCACAACCTTATCCTTTAAATTATCATTATTTATTATTAACTTTCTTTATTTATTTAATTAAAAACACAAATGGAATGGACATTGCGCCGATTTAACTTGAATTGAAATTTGAACTTAATTACAATATATATTTGATTATAATTTTGATATATAAATATATATATACCATATATAACTTTTTCATCTAGCAAACACCCTAACCCCAAAAAAACAAAAAAAAAAAAAACAAAATAAAACAAAAAAAAATAAAAGAAGAAAAATATATATAAATCGAAAAAACAGAGAAATGTTTTTGCTCATGTCTTATCAAATGCTAAATGTTAAAGGCTGATTACATTCCAATTTGTGCAAAATTTGCCTCGAAATTTTTGGCAAATTGGAATGTAATCAGCCTTTAACATTTAGCATTTGATAAGACATGAGCAAAAACATTTCTCTGTTTTTTCGATTTATATATATTTTTCTTCTTTTATTTTTTTTGTTTTATTTTGTCTTTTTTTTTTTTGTTTTTTTGGGAGCAATACGTAACTCAACGAAGTAAGATACATAAACA
>JBAMBG010006379.1:0-24439 GCA_037043555.1 Drosophila neoperkinsi
GTAGAGCTTTAGCTGGGATTAGCTCTGGTCTCATATCCGGTTTTGGTCGCTAAAGCCGCCGGATGCAAGTCGAGACAACCAAGTTGGCTGCGTTGTAAAAGCTCCCTTAAGCGATATATCGCTTGAGCATGCCTTGAGCATGCTCCGTTTGCGTAAAAGTTTTTTTGTAAGCTCAGCGTTTTGCGTGCTTAGATGCACAGCTTTCTTCACTGTGCATCCGTTAAAGCGCAGGCGACAAATTTGTCGGAATCGATTAACGCTGGAACTCTATATTTTCATAAGTTTTGTGCTGACCATTACACACACGATAATATGACACGATAGATGGCAGATTAGAGGGGATTAGATACGAATATATTTTGCGTGATAAGTTCCTATTTCACGTCCATGCAAATCTTCTAAGAGATAAAAACGATTGCCAAGTTTTTTCTTGAGGTTTATATGGAGAGCAACGTAAAGACTGATGCAATGAAGAACGTAATGCACACGAAATACCCGAAAGATTTACATCCCATTCTGTTTGTTCAGTTTTGATATAGGCACGCTCTTAACAGAGAGTGATTCACACATTCTGCAGCGTTGCTCAGGGGCGAATATAGTGCTGTATATACATGCCGTATTCCAAGTTTTGTTAGAAACGCATTAAAATCATTGGCTTTGAGTTGCTCGTTTGTTTGTTTGTTCGTTTGTTTAAAATGCATAAATACTTCAGTTGAACATCCAAATGAATAGATGATAAAACATATAGTTAAAGCGAATATAAAAATCATGTGCGATGAAAAACAAAATCCGAATCACAAACACACAAGAACGAATATGTACTTATACATATATAAATATATGCATAATATATAATATATATGTATATATATATATATATATATATTATGGTATATATACCATACTATACCACATATATACTGTATGTAAATGTAAAGTCATTACAAAGCTGAGCAACTTTTCTGAAAAATAAAGTGTATATTCAAATATCAAATGACGTTGTTTTACTTCAATCAATCAAATCCATCAATCAACATTCCTAAAATATGATTTATTAAGATGTTAAATAGTCACGAAACTGCTAAAAAGTGACACTAAGGACACAGAAGGACACATCGAAAGGACAAGAAGTTCAAAAAATATAATGGAAAAGCAACACACATGATTACGTTAAAGGATTAATTAAGGACATGGCTGGCTGGTCATAATAAGTGGTAATGACAGCAATACCTTGGCAAAGAGCATCTCCAGACGATGTTAAGACTTCATAAGAGCAACATATTAGGAACCATACTCGCTGGGTTTTTCACTAGAATTTTGGGAATCTGACAAGGCTACGAATAATTTAAAAAGGATAATTTTTACTATAATTAATATTTGTACTTATTTCAAATTGATAATTGAGAATTGATAATTATTGAAACAATTTGTTTGCAAACAAGGCAAAAAGACAGGTTAGTCGATTTGACGCCTTTTAATAATCATACTTACTGGCTTATGCTGAAATCACATTCAAAACATCAATTTTGGGCTTTTTTTTTGGTCATTTGCTGAGTTTTTCATTTAATTAAAAAAATAGATACATATCTGCATTCAAATACATAATTGATATATTTGTTTGTTTGTTGGTGTGCTTTATATTATCTCGCTTATACGCCATAATTTTAGATAATTACGAAAATATTGCAAATAATTGAAGTGTATAATTGATTGCCTAATTCACAATTGACTAAAAAAATAATATTTATTTATGATTTTTTTTGATTTATTCTATTTAACATTTTATTTGATGCATTTCTGTGATTAGTTTATTCAATATTATGTGCAAATGGCTGGCGTATGAACATAGCATATATGTAGCCTATAAACAGGAGATTTTTGATAATATGTTTATTTATTTCTTCAGATACCGTATTTTTGTTGTTTGCGCTAAAATCTCTAACTATGTGAGAGTCGAACAAGTTGAGTGGACAAATGCAAAACAACCAAATAAATAGTTTTCGTAGTGGTTTTTACAACATTTTTGAGATAGCAAATAAATGTTTGATGTTTTGGCTTCGATGGAAGCTGCGCTTTAGCTATAATACTTTGGCAAACCTACGCAAGTTAAAACAGTTTTTACAGCGCGAATAAAATAATAATATAATAATGGTGATTAGAAGAAATCATAGAAGAAAAGAAACAATCTACATGACGCTGATAAGGCCGTTAGCTAAGTGGGTCAGATTAATGCAAAAATAACTAAAAATACGATTTACGGGCTAACAACTAGATTAGGTATTAAATGACTAAAGGAGCTTTGATTCACATGTTTGTAAAATAGTTTAGACTCGTGCAGCAAAATCATCACGCTGAGACCGCACTACACATACAGTTTTTTCTTTTTCATAACTTAAGAATTAGATATAAATAGTACTTGTTATGTTTAACTAGCTTTTTACAATGTGTGTGTGTGTTTGGATAAGATATATATAGATAGACGGTATATATACATGGTATTGTAGCCAGATTGGGCTACGTGCAAATCTCATTGCTGGCCGCACAGGAACAGCTTGCCACATTCGCATTGAGAGCCGCTGCTGCTGTGCCCGTTGTCATGCTGGCGGGCGTAAACGCTGAGGATGAGGATGAGGAGAAGGATGTTGCTGCTGCTGCTCCTGCTCCTATTGTTGTTGGTGAGGCGGGTGTGCTGGTTGTTGTAGAGTCGGGTTCGGCGAGCTGCGCCAAAGCATTAGCATTGTTTGTCTTGCTATTCTCCAGTTTGTCCCGAATGAGCGCCTCCTCGCGCTCCTTGGCATCGAAATACCAAACGGTGATCGCGTAGCGTGTCCGATGCGCCGGCTGAACCTCGTGCGGATTACGTATGTCCGACCAGAAGAATATCAGGCGATCAAACTTCGGCTCAATATCCGCAACAGTTGTGCCAGGCGTGGGTCGAATTCTATTGAGAGACGACAGATTGATTAATTTACTCCAAGCATGAATAAAACATACGAATGAAATTAAATGAAATGAATTCTGATTTGAATTTTTGCTTGTACCTCCTCAGTTTAAAACTTCAATCATCTTAGCTTAGTAAAGACGCTCAACAGACACAAATTTAAAAAACAAATTAGAAATCTGGAAATGAACCCAATTCGGAGACGACGGTTTCTATGTGCAACATTGTATATCCATAGGAATGTGTATATTAACCCAATAAGGATTAGCTCTTCTATTAGTGTGAAGGCCATGATAGCTCTTATAAAAATACATTTTTTTCCATTGAAAAACTCAGTAGCTTGAAGCTACTAATATGATTTAGTAGTCCGACGTTGATTAAATTTTGCAAAAAGTGAAAAATATGCTAGAATATGATGAAAATCATTTAATACTTAAAAGAGAGTTTATTAAAATTCTCAATGAATGTCCAACAAAAATGTGCTCTTTTCACACACTTTTTAATCATTTATATATATGCTTTAAAGTCTTTTTTTTTTAAGTATTTTCGTTTGAAAAAACACCATCTTCGACCTCAACATCATTCTAAAGAATGATGATAAAGAACAGAAACTACTATAAACAAATAATTCATATTCCCTTTTAGTGGACTGATCTGAACGATTCCCAAACTTGGACTGCCTTAAGTTGACTTCAAATCTGCGCTCGACTATCTCATCAAGAATTATTGTGGATGTGGTTGGAGTCGGGGTATCTCGTTAATTATCTGACAAATTTCGCAAAGGAAAACTTACCGCAATATGCCGCCGCTTTCCCTGGCATCCCAATTAATGTTCAGGTAGTATATGGCTGTAATGACGCGTCCATCCTTGCTGGGATTGTCCACGTGCATGACGTAGTGTGTGCCAGAGCCCGGATAACAAGCAACCATTGCCTATAGACAAAATAATTCAATTAATTTAAATCTCGCAAATATTAAGCATGGAGTTTTGAAGAATTTCTTTCAAAGATTGGCCATTAACACAGCTAAGCAAAATAGAATACGTTCTTAGAAGCTCCAAAAATATGACAAATAATATTTAACAATTTTCATCAATTCTTACAATGGCATGCAAAAGAAAATTTGCCTAGATGTTAAATTAATGATTCCAGCTTTATTGAGGAATCATTTATTCTATATTCAAATGGATGAAAAGTAAAAGATTTAAAACAATATGTTAACTCAACAACAAATACAATTTAGAATGCTCTAGTAGAGATAGCTAGAAAATTAGATTTACTGAACCTTGCTTTTAAATACATATTAGGCTGAAAATATGTTTTGGTTAACAGAAGCTGTGTTTCTTATAAGATCTTAAATTTTCCCATTGCTAGTCTCCAGCTCGTATAGTATTTGATATTGGCTAGTTCATATAAACTAACATAGCTAAGCCGACTAGACTTTTGATTCTGTTCAAGAATATATATACGCTTTCTGCTTTCTTCTATCTGTTCTGTCTGTCGCCCAACTTCCTTTTACACCTTTTCCCAAGTCTATGGTTCGATGTGAGAAATGTTCTTATATCGGACAGTCTAGCCTAGAAATATTCTTGTTTGTGTTCGTGTTGCGGCCATCCCAAATGAAAGAGGCGTGGATATTGTGTGTGCTTACTCTCGTTCGCTCTCTGATGTGGTAGTTGCCCAGAATGCCATTATCCTTCATGGTGTTCACACGATAAACCACAGAGTCAATCTAAAAGTAGGTTTATGAGTTGGTTTGTTGGAATTTTGGTGCTTGATGATAAGTGGCTCACCTGATTGGTCAGATACCAGACATTGGAGCAGCCGGGCTCATTACCGCCAACCCATTTGATTTTATCGCCACGAATGTTGTTATCGCCGCGCACCGCCGACGGTTGGGCGTCGGTGGTGGTGGTGCTGGTGGTGGTTCGCATATTGCGCACCAGTTGGCCATCGTGAAATGCGCCCGCATTGTACATGCTGCGCACCTCGTTCAGGATCTTCAGGCCCTTGTCCATGCCGAGGAAATCGTCGACCACAGAGAGTCCATATTGATTCATGTCGCTGATGATATTGCGACACAGATCCTCATAGCGTCTTTCACTGTGAGGGGATGAGAAAAGAAATCAAGTTTAGTTGAATTTGACATATTCTCTTGCTCCCTCGTGGGTCACCTTGCCTTAGGGCCGGATTTGCACTCAATTGCTAATCTATTTATTCATATCGCAAACAAATCAAAATGCAAATATTTTACTGCTCTTAGTTTGTTATTATTAATTATGAATTTCAAAAATTTTACGACTTTTTTATGAGTTGCACAAAACCAAAAAATTATTCCCATTACTAGACGACATGTTTCAGTCACGTAGTCCAAAAAGCACACAAAACAAAGACACACACTCTCTCCCCCTCTCTCTCTTACACACATACACACACACACACACACACACACACACACACACACACACACACAAACACACCAGCTGTATGAAGAGAAAGAGTTGAAGAGAGAAGAGCTGTTTAAAATCCGCTAATTCTGGATAAATAGGAAGAAGCAGAAAATGTGCAAATATTTTTATTCATCCGAATTTTCATGCTAATTAGCATCTTTTACGCTTTCGCAAAAACTTGATTTGCCAATCTCTTCATAGTTTTAAATATTTTGCGAGATATCGAGCATGGCTTTAAGGTTTTCAACAATTTTTGCTGCTAATGTCGCATATTATAATTACGAACTGGTTTCTTTTTTTTTTCGCTAAAAAAAATGATTTAATTTTTTTTTTATTAAAGCGCAATTAAATTACCTTTTATCCAAAATTTCGCGAAAATATTGTTCAGCATTGGCAGGATGCGCCGAGTGCTTAAAGAAATTAGGATAATCCGTTGTTGTTGAGGTAATCATTTTGCGTTGATTCAGTTAAACTTTTTTTTAATATAAAAAATTGTTTGTTATTGTTCTTTGCTGTTGTTTGTTTTGTAAGAGAAAATTCTTTTGTTTTTCAGTTTGCAAATTAGAACCGACTCCATAAACAGTTCACGCACAACTGATGAAAGTTATAAAATGCCGACCAGCTTTTATGCCGTTTTCCCGTTTGGAAAAGAATTAGAGAGAAGCAGACAAATAGCACATAACCGGCTGTTATATGGTATTATAGCGTTATGACGGCGTAACAGTGTTGAAAAACGAATACAACAGCAGCTGTTTGTTTTCCTTTTATTGCACTTGTAATTGACAGCTGTTTGTTTTTATACTGTTATTCACGTTCGTGTCTTGTTGTCGCACGAACCAAACTAATAATTGTTGAAGAGCGCGAACCGTTCGCGTTGAATGCGCGCTCACGAATGCGGTGACGGCAGCACAACAAGCAACAGCGACAACGTACTCGGATCGCAGTCGTGGGAGATTATTGTGTAAATGTATGTGTTTGACGCAGGCGTTAGTGTGTGTGTGTGTGTGTGTTTGATTTAGGGGCCCGGGCATCGGGCACACTACTTTGTAAGCGCCACATTTACCGTATTTACATACACATATATAATCGACAAGCGAAACAGATTATATTGGGCTTTGCCACCCCAACAATTGGGGCGTATTTTTTTCTAGAGAACGTCGCGTTTCCGCATGCCCTTCAACTTGCTTGCAGCGGTGGTCTCGTCCGCAAGCTAAAATAAACACAAACACACACATGCACACACACAGAGAGCGAGTAGGCAACCGCAGAGCACTTACACAATGAACGAGCTCGCACTCACGTAGACCATCGTACAAAGAAAAAAGCAACACACACACACAACATGGACGCAAATGCGTGAAAATCAATGCGATGCGTCTAAAAGAGATGGAGCGATGAATGAACGAATGAGAGAGAATCGTATTAAATGTTATTAGAAAAAACGAGATGAAACAAAGAAACAGCTGTAAATACATACATACATAAGTTAGTGTGTGTATATATGTATGTATATAGATACTTATTAATATGCGACCGTATTAAGTAGAAGAATACAACGTTTGAGACTCCAATAAAATTGGGTCAATGGCCCAGTTCAAAGTCGCTCACAGTGCGAAATTCGATTTTAATATGAGACCCAGCAGCGAATATATATATACACAGACACAGACACACACACACACACACACACACACACACACACATACATACATACAGACATACATATGCAAGTCGTTTATTTTGATCGATTGCAGGCCCTTTAACTTTCGTATGTTACGTGCGGAGTCAGCGAGAAGGGCACGTGCACCACGCGACAGAGATGTCACCTATTCAATTGCAGTCACTACTCGCAGTCACAGTGACTATCACAGTAACAAAACGCAGTCACCATTTACCACTTATACCATATCGCAAGTATTTTTTTTCTCAGAAAAAATATTATTTATAACGTCGCAAGATTAAAGATAAGGCAATATAAAAGCTTTGGTAAATTAATAAACGTGTGAGTCACAGCGATATGATAATCATCGTACTCTGCTCATCTCTAGTATGTAGTCGATGCTGTCGAGAGCGGCGCATACGCACCGAGCGGCGACCTTGTGACGTGCGTTGCTAGACGTAGCTGAAACTTCTTATATGTGTGCATGTAGGTATGCGTGTGTGTGTGCCAATTTGTGGGGTTGAAAATTGTATCAGCTGTAAGTCAATCATTGGCTCAAGCAACAGTTTGATTTTGTTTTTGCCAGACAGACTTGTAACTGGTTTTTGCATATGCGACAATTGCTAACACTGTCACTCGTTCGTCGATCACCTTTCTCACCTCAAATTAATTTGACCAACACTTGCTAATTATTTTTTGTACGCTTTGTTTACACTCGAAAACTTGCTTGACTAGCGACAAGAAATGACAGACACTTTAAAACACTACTCACACATTGTGCATCATTTTATGGGACGGGGAATTTAGCAAAATGAAGTCATCCGACATGCCGCCACTGCTAATTATTTGATAAAGAACAACAAAGTCAATCCGATCCCATCCGATCCTAAGAAGTGGCCCAGACCATAGGAAATCACGGTGCAAACTCGCTAATAATGATAAGCGGAATCAAAATAAAAACCTATAAATGACTTGCGTACGCGCGGCACGTACGCAAAATACAATTAAGACAACGAGAGGGAGAGAGAGAGAGAGAGATCGACTATGAGAGTGAGAGAAAAAGAGAGAGAGAGAGTTGGGCCACCCAAGTGTAAGAATAACGGGGACCACACAACGTAAAATAAAATAAACAAAAACAGGCACACCGTACATTGAATACCCTGCAGCTTACCAGTTTACATTACAATTTCACTATAAATTTTGTATTATTATTTATTGTAACCATCACATCTATATTTCTATATAATATATTTAATCAAGATAACTTTAAAACTAAGGAAACAATGGTTGATTATTATTACTGTTACAAGCTTTGCATCACATAAAATACTCTGCAATGCAAGGGTATCAAAACGATAATCAGATCGATGAATCAATGAGAATGGCACTGAAGTCATCGCAACAATTGCGAGCAGAATTTCACGAACTACCTGTCTGTAAGTGTGTGTGCTTTTATATCTTTTAATGCAGCTTGTAAAAATAAAATATATAAAAACAATTCGGCCAACTGCGCAACAGAATAATGACAAAGTCAGTGGCGTCGTAGACTGCACATTTGCGAGAGGTGTTAACTAATCACACACACCACATATTACGACATAAATATATATATGTATATATATATATACAATGTACTTGGATGTGTACGTGCAAATGGGCATTGGTTTTGTGGCGATGTGCATTAAATGACGATGCACGTAGCGGCGGCAAGAAAAGTAAACATTTCGGGACGTTGCGACGTACGACGTACATGAAAACTGCACACACCAAATCTAATCTCAAGGCACATATTTGTTTTTATGACAAAAAAAAAACAAAAAAAAAACAATGAGAGCAAATTAGCGAAATGGGCCTGAGATCTGAGCACGTAAATCTTATCGCTAATAAGCGCCACCTATGCATGCAAACATGTGTATCTTTGCACACATGTATTGGTGCGTAATCTTCGCCAGGGCGTTGGTTTCACTGCGTATTTACGCGTATGTGTGTGTGTGTGTAAGTGTGTGTGTGTCATTTATTGCAGTAAATCTTAATCTGAATGTAACTTTGTCCGTTCTTCAATTCGCAGCGAATGAAAATGAAAAATGATTAAGGCAAACAAAATGATTTAATTAATATAAAATATTTACTATGTCATATATGCAACTTTAAAAACAATAATAATACAACGAATGAGTTTTAACGGAAGAAGTTATTATTCGATATCATTAAGGCAAATAAAACTAATTGCATTTGTGTATTTGTCATTTATTGCAGCTAACTTTAATCCGAGTGTAGCCTTAACCGTTCTACAGTTCGCAGTGAATGAAGATGAAGTAAGAAGATGAGATTTTGATGCGATATAACTAAATTACTTCCATAAATAGAAAATACAATCCACGCACATAACTCAAGCTATCTAGTTCACTAGAAACAAATCGATCAGATACCTCCCCTTTTATATCCCATTATTAATAGGATTGTCCCCGATTGTCCATCGACAAAATAATGTTTTGAAACTGATTTTAAATCTGCCCTGGAGTGGTTCCAGCATTGACCTGTCCGGAAGAGCAAATATTGAGATGAAAGAGGACAGGCTCGATATTTAATTGTTCCACTTATGATCAAACTATTCTATTAATTACTTTATACACAGCTTTTAAGTAACTTTAAATTTAAAAATAAATTATTAGTTGGGTAGTAAAATATTTTAAATACTAAATATTGACTATGTCATTTATGAAACTTTATAAATAATAAATATATCCTTTTTAGATTTTAGTGATTTTTTTCCAGCAACTAGCTGGCTGCGTTAAGTAAATTAAGTGTTATTTGAGAAACGTTTGCAGATTGTTTGAGAATCAGGTTTGTTTCGAATAATCTGTATAACAATTAAACACACACCCATATTTTCTGTAGTATAGTCAAAAACTAAGTAAAATAACCAAAAATTTCGAGCAAAATATCGAATACACACATTGAAACCATCCACATTGAACCCATCCATCCACACACACAGATACACAGACAGACAAATTTTGGCTAGTCTATCAAAATAGATTTAGATAAATAGATAGATAAATCGACAACTATGGTTGAGTATACGCGTCAGCCGTGTCCTGTACGGATTGTGGAGGATTGCGGCTGTGCTTTCATGATGGGCTGCATCGGTGGCTCCATGTTTCAGTATGCGCAGGGATTTCGAAATGCTCCAACGGGTGTCTGGCGCAGCCTTTACGGCGGTTTGGATGCCGTCAAGATGAAGACACCGGCCATTGCCGGCAGCTTTGCTGTGTGGGGCGCCACCTTCAGCACAGTGGATTGCACCATGGTGCACTATCGTCAGCGTGAGGATTCGTGGAATTCGATTGTTAGTGGCGCCACCACAGGTGGCATTCTTGCTGCACGCAACGGACTCAGAGCGATGGCAAATGGGGCATTGGTCGGTGGTTTGGTGCTGGCCATGATTGAGGGCGCTGGCGTTGCGGTGGCAACCATTTATGCCGCAAGTGCAAATATGAGGCAACAACGGCCCCAATGGGATCGCATCAATCCCATCCACCAAATGGAGGCGGACCAACAACAACCAGGAAACGATGCTTTGGCTGAAATTGAGCGTGTGTTGGACAAATGCAATGCATACAAAATGAAATCCACACAGCTTGCGGCGACGCTGGGACAGCGGCCACAGCAGCATCAGTTCATCAGCATGGAGACCATGGAGTATGCCAAGCATCCACCTTCCTTGCTGGAGCTGGCCAAAATCGCCAACATTTTTAAGACCAACTGAGTTCAAATTCTTTTATTGTATTTCGGCTCACACTTTTTGTGTATCGACCAAAATTAAATACATGTGATCTGGACGTTAACTATAACTAACAGCCAGTATTTGAGTTAAGAGCTTTTCTATTTATTTCAATTGGCTAAAAAAGAAGATGCAGCAACAACAACAGCAGCAGCAGCTGAGCGCATTTAACAGCTGATTGAACGACTTCCACACTGGAATATGGTTAGCAGTTGTGCAACACTGCAAAACAAACTCACCTGCCACTGCCCATAAAGCTGGCATCCGTTAGACCAATTTGATAGCTGGAACTCTTCTCACCATTGTGCTGGTGTTGGTGGTGATTATGATTATGTTGTGAATGTTGGTGTTGATTAACGTCGCCAGATTGCGCTGTGTGCTGCGATGGCATTTGAGGCTGTGCCAATAAGTCGAACAACAGTTCGTCCAGATCGTTGGGCCAGGATTGAGCTTGTTCCGCTGTCGTCATCATTTGCGCCGTAGAACAATTGGCGCCACTCACATCCAGCGTTGTGGCTGCCACCGCCTGTTGCAGCTGTTGCATTTTATTGTTGCTGTTGTTGTTGTGGCTCTGGTTCTTTTGGCGCGCCAACAGACGACAGTCGTGGCGATGATTGGGCCAATCGATGTGCTGATGCTCCGAGGAGCAGTAATAGATGCTTTTGCATTTGGCGCAGCGCAACAGTTGCTCGCGTGTGCCACAGATGGCGCAACGTGCTGGCATCGATGGTGGCTTCTTCTGCATGTCCTTGTCGCGTCCGCTCTTTTACAGCATATTGGCAACGCCAGCCCACTGCGAACCTCTGGCAACGTAACTTATCTGAAATATTTTCAAGCGGCAAATTGGCCAATTTTTGCATTCAGGCCCATTTCACCAGTACTTGTTCAACAATTGAACTTTCTGTCTATACTATATGGACTGCACGCACGCATCACGTAGGCCAAGCCAACAAATAATATATATAAACAATAAAGTACGTAGTTGTTGTTGCTGTTGTTGTTCGACAGCTGCGTGTGCTTTTATTGCTTTTGCTTCACTTGCACATTTATGCACTCACACACACGGCAGAGGTATACGTGACCAACGAGTGCTCTTTTGCGTATTTCAGCATAAAATTATTGTTTGCAAATGCAAATTTATAACAAAAAAATATATAATATGCAATTCACTTTCACGACGATAGTTCAAGTTCCGAACTGAACTAGTGCTATCGATTGTCGATTTCATGGGTTGGGATTCACAAGTGCTGCAAAACACACCTTGCCAGGTCTTGAAATCATGATTATTATATGTGGTACAATTGTACCAAACCGACTATTTCATTTATTCTAACAGAAGATATAGATTTCATTAAACACTTTTTTAGATACAAACATATCGTGTTTTAATTTATGGCTTAAACAACAGATATTTGTAGAAATATTGCAGTTCTTAGTATAATTTAATTTCCCTCTTATAATCAAAGGAGGTTCTGGTATTGGATACTGTTGCCAAATCAGAGCAGCTGTTGTATTACCGATAGCTATCGATATAATTGCGCAAGCCGGTTAAAGTCAGTGATGTTATCGGTGCTTTTGTTTGAACACATGTCTCCCACTAAAAATCAAATCTGTTTATTTTGAAAGTGTTATTGTATACAAAATAAAGCATGGCACAAGCTGAATCAAGCACCAAAGTAGTGCTAGTTGATATCGAGGGCACCACAACCTCGATTAGTTTCGTGCACGATGTCCTCTTTCCGTATGCCAAGGAAAATGCCAAAGATTATCTGCTGGAAACATGGCAGACGGATGAAACAAAGCTAATTGTCAAGGAACTGCAACAGTTGCCACAATACACGGAATATGCAGCGAATCTGGCCACACAGCCCACATTGGATGCTGTGGCAATCTCTCGATTTGTGCGTTATCTGATCGAGAGAGATTTGAAGGTGACTTCGCTAAAAACGCTGCAAGGCCTTATCTGGGCCAAGGGCTATGCAGACGGACAGCTGCGCGGACAGTAAATGCCATAAAATAAAATATAAAAGTAAAATAAAACTCAAACTCGAACTCTTCTTCTTCTCACTTGCAGTGTTTATGAGGATGTGGCTGGTGCCTTTGGAAAGTGGCACCAGGCTGGAATTCGGATTGCCGTCTATTCCAGTGGCAGTGTTGCTGCCCAGAAGCTCATCTTCCAGCACAGCATTGCTGGCGATTTGCTGCCAAATCTCAGCGCACATTTTGACACACACATTGGCCACAAACAGCAGTCGGAATCGTACACAAAGATTGCCGAATCGTTGCAGGTGCAACCACAACATGTCCTCTTTCTCACGGATGTGCCACAAGGTGCGCTTGCCGTCTCTTCTTGTTTTGTGCCACTTAAATAATTACTTATCCTCTTTGCAGAGGCTGCTGCTGCGCGTGCAGCGGGCATGCTGACCACTCTGCTGGAACGTCCTGGAAATGCACCGCTCAGCGAGGAAGAAAGAAAGCAATATTCCAGCGTTGCAGACTTTACGGGAATTGTTGTATAAAATGAAATAAAATGATTTTTGAATTAACATTGGCTTGGAGATTTTGAGTATAAGTTGGAAAACTATTTGATAAATTTTGAATTTCTTCTTAATATCTCTAAATGTGTAAATAAAAATTTTAATTTTGTTAAATACATTTTTAATTGATGTGCACAAATTTTTTTATATCCAAATCAAAATAATATTGGGCTCAACTTTTGAAATGACGGTTAAATTAAATAAAGAATTTCATTTAAGAATTAGATAGCATATCCATCTAGTATCATTAATATCTTATCTTATAGGAATTGTATAAAACAATATGTTGATTTTGGAATAAATTCCAATAGAAGATTGAGGCTTGTCCTGGAAAACTATTTCTCATTTACATAAGATAACATTGATGGATTTTTTAAATATATAAAAATTTAATTTAAAAAATTATAAAATAAATCCATTGTTGCAAACTTTGACAAAATTGTTATATAAAACAAAATGGTGATTTTTTGAATTAAAATAGGCTTGCAAATTCCAATAGAAATTGGAGACCAGTCATGGAAAACCATTTCAGATGTGAAAAGATTAAATTGATGCAATTTTTAAACACATTAATATGTATATTAAAAATAAAACAAAATGTATTATGTTTATTTTAATTTATGTGTACAATTTTGTAGAAATTCAAAGCAAAATATTGCGCTCAAACTTTGAATCGACGGTGAAATTTGATTAAAAAATTCATTTAAGAATTAGATAGCATTTTCTATCTAAATGTGGCTGCTTAGACACTGGCAACTTCTTGTTATATATGATATATATATATATAGATGTATATATATATATATAGATTTACCACCTTCTCTAGTAAGTTCAATCAAATATTCTCAAAGAAGATTGAACTTTCCAACTGAATGTTCCAATGACTACAAGTAAGTGTAAGAGTCGCAGCCGAGGCAGATGCTACTAAAGAAAGGCCCGATCCACGCTGCAGAGATCATCGCCGCTGTCATGCGGTTCGGGCGTCAGTTCCACCGTGTGGCGACGGCGCCGGCAGCTGGAGCTGGATTGCCGCGAACTGGATGGTGGCGGCTTCAGTTGGACGCCATAAATCTTGCGCAGCTGCTGCAATTTGGCATCCGGATCGGCGTTCTTCTTTGGCCTTGGCTGCTTGCACCTGCTGCTGCGCTGTTGGCTGCTCTCGCAGGCATGCCGCATGCCCTCGCTGCGGCAACTGTGACTCAGCTTGCCCACCTCCGGCCCCCAGAACGTGGGTCCCTCCAGCAGCAACGGCGCCGATTTGACACGCTGCCGCATCACCTGCATGTGCAGATCATATTGACGCTCCTGCAGCGACTGCTCCGCCTTGCGCGTGGCCAGCCGGATCGAGAGCAGCGCCTTGTGAGATTCACTGCAATTAAAAAAAAAACGTATTACTGCCGAGAACATTTCAGTAATATTAATTGTAAAGCATTATGACCTGAATATGTTACTTTAAAAAAACACACTACAAAAAAGATAAATCTGTGTTCCGATTGGTCTTCCCTACCCAGTTGTTAGTTTAAATAAAACCCTTGTGGTTTTTGATGGTACAAATTACTAATTAATAACTAAATAGCCTTTCTATTCCGTTGCATGACGTCGCCTTTTCCAATCCGAAATTCTGAAATCTTATCGAACAGATTATCTATCTATATATCTATGCAGATTTATCCTCGAAGATAGTAATGACAGATGCTTCTATGGATACACACTTGGTTGCTATTAACAATCTAAGGACTAAGACTAAGATTCACTTGAGCGAGAGCGATTTCCATGCCGGCGTTTTGCGCACCTCCCAGTCAAATTGTGGCCTCGGATCGTGGTAGGTGCAGTTGTTCTGCAGCTGTTTGACCTTCTGGCGCGAGACCTCGGCACGCAGTGTCGCCGCAAGATTGGGCCTTGCCACCGGATGCTGTGGCGATACGCTCGCCGTTCGCTTGACCACCGGCTCCAGTTCAAAGATGTGCAACAGCGGCTGCACCGGCGTCTGCGGCTCCTTTGCAACTTTCACTTTGGCAGCGCGTCGCCGGCGACTTGAGCCGGAGCCGGCGACACTGCTGCGATTGGAGGACACCGATGGTGATTCAATGTGCAGCTTGGGCAGCTCACTCTCCGGCAAAGTGGGCGATAAACAGTTGCCGCCACTCAAATCATTGACACTGAAACATTTGCGCAACATTTCGTGGCGCACTTTGGCCCGCACCGCCGTGTGCATAGCGGTTGCTGGCATCTGGCTGGTGGGCTGGTGGTGGTGGTGGTTGTGGGTCTGGGTGCCACTGCTGGTGGATTTGGGACGCTCGGCGCTGTCGCGTTTGAACTCCTGCTCGAAGCTCTTGAGCGAACGCTTAAAGTCCGCCACCTCCAGGGCAAAGTCCTGTTTGAAACTTTTCAGTCGACTCAAATCCCGTACACAATTCTCATACTCCTCGCTCAGGCAGCGGGTGCTGTGTGGCGCCTCCTCCTGCAGCACAGGTGGTGGCATCCTCTGATCAGGCAGCTTTAACGTTGCCATGCTGCTAGGCTGCTTTAGCTTCAGCTTCGCTTTGCCTTTGCCGTTGCGCTGTTTCGTTTTGTTGCAGCTGCTGCTGCTGCTGTTGCTGGCGCTGAGGCAACGCTCCTTTTGTGGCGCTACTGGAACTATTGGAGCGCGCAGCTCGCGGCTGGTGCTGCGCAAGCTTTCCAGCGTTGAGTAGAATTCCGCCTTGTGCAGATGCTTCACTTCACAGTAGTCTAGTAAATAATAAAGGAACAGCTCAAATTGGATAAGGAGTTTACAAAAATACATTCAGATAAAATATCGACTTAAAAATTAGAAAGATTTTCCATTTTTTCTTTAGAAATAATTTCTAAATATATTTCTAAAATTTAGAAAGGCATTCCCCAAATCGACAATAACAAAAATACGGCGATTATTACCACTTTTTAAGAATATTTCTTATTGTAAACAGTAAAACATTTCTAAAAAGTTGAAATAAAGTCAGAAAGTCCTAATAAACTGTTACTGTTTCGAATCCCCATAAAATCGCAAGTTCTTTCAAGTAAGTAAGTTAACTATATTATAGGAATTTTATAAAGTATACAAAATGTTTGTTGTGTATATGTGAAGTCTAAAAATACTAATGTTTAATCATAATATAAGTACAACAAAAAAGCTAATATACAAATTATTCAATGTACACCACACATAGAACACTCAGGAAATAAGACATATTTTTTCTCAAAATTTTAGAAAAATTCAGTCCAGAAATTTAGACATGCAAACCGTAGTTTTTAGGAAGCCACAACCATAAATGTTGGACATTTACTTTCTATGTGATTTGGTGACTAACCGTTGGCGCCAAAAATAAGGCCATTTACTAAAATTAAGGTCGATATTTTTTTATAAGTTTATTATCCTTTTTCTTTCCTTGGATTTTACAAATTTTTCTTATAGATTTTGGTCATATGCCAAACTAAATTACCCGGTATGCTGTCGTAGAACTTGGCCAGCGATCTGATGCCCGTTTGGGCAGTCCATGTTGAGGTTGACGCTGCTGCTGCTGTTGCATCCTGCTGCTGCTGATTGCTGTTAGCTTTGGTCTTTTTGCCCATGAACAGCTTGGGACGATTGTAGACGGGCGCTGGGCAATTATTGCACGGATCTATGGGCACTTTGATGCACGAATTCAAATAGGCCAGCCCCGTATGCGTGCTCATAGTGGCTTGTTTTCGTTTTTTTTAAATTTTGTTAAAAGCACTGCGCTTTATCAATATTTTGAATTCAGTCTGTTTGGGGGGATGTTATCGTTGTCCGCGGTTACCGCGAATTGCTATCGGTTTGTTTTGCAGCATTTCCGTTTTGGTCAGCTCGTTCGCATTTGTCCTGGTTTTGGGTGGTTTGCATTCTGGAAGAGATTGGGCGGGTTGACAATCCCGTAATACATTACATATCATGTTCATATTTGTTGTTATGATTAATTAAATGATATGAATTTGTCATTTCAACGTTTTAAAAATATTGCACACAATGCAAATCCAATGCTGACATCGATATTTTCATACTTATCGTTATTGCAAAGAGACGGCCGACAAATTGTATCGATTGAATTTCTGTTAGCTGACTGTTTTGTCTTTGTTTACAGCTGTTTAGCTAAACATTAAATCATTTTGTGCAGTTTGCGCCACAATATCACATATATCGATACTTGTGAAAACATGTACCTTAGTTTCTGTTGGTGCACATGACGAATAAATTGATCAAATGCTTAATTTCAAATTAATAAAGCGCGCACTGCTGTTAACATGAGAGTTTATGGTTAACCATTCCGCGCTCACTGTTAATAACAGCATTAGATGTTAAGTTAGCAGATGAGCGGCGGTCATACGACAGTTTGATTTCGTCTGTAAGAGGCGACGGTTCGTCTAGTGTAAAATCTGTGTACGTGGGTGTAAAACAAACATACAATAGAATATTGAAAACTGCGTAACGTGCCAAGCAAATTAACAACCAGTGTACGTGTGAAATTTGCTGATTAATAAAATTTGCGAAACATTTAGATAAACTTGTCATCATGAAGCTGTACGCAACAGCAGCAGCAGCAACAGTTGCGCTCTTTTTGTTGTTGGCCACAATCCAAGCGACGCCAGCAGCTGCCGACGAACTGCAGGAGGAGGAGGAGGTGAGTTTGTTATTGTTGTTGTTTATTTGTGATTCACATATATATTTCGGACAACAGTTTAACGCTTTTTGAGTGCAAATTTCCAAAGGGGGTCAGTAATTACAATCTACAGCTATTGCGCTATATTCGCTCGCTTGCTGTTTTTAACAATGCCTCCGACACATGCACACACACACAAACAAACTTACACACACTCACACTAAAACTCACACACACACATGCATGCTCGCGTACGCCATATTTATTTACATTTTTTTTGTCTTGTTTTCTCCTTCGCCTGTTTTCGGTTTCCCCATTAACTTTGATTAGTCAGCAAAAGAAAATCGTATGCATAATAAACCGCCGTAATGTGGATAACATACATAACTATAAGAAAATACATTTACTATATAAATACACACATATATACTCTGACTGTATAAACGCTTTTTGCTTTTATCATACTTTACAAGTCTGCCGTTTGTTGTTGTTTTGTTGCTTTGCTTTGTCCATTTTTTGCGCTAGTTTGTTGCGTCGCCATTTCTGCCGACAATCAGCTGTTGTATCAGTTTGACCGATAGAACAGACCTCCGTCCCTCCCCCCTTTTCCACTTCCAGCGTTGATCTATTTATGGCAGGCAAATTGCGTCTTTAGCGCAAGCCCTCACTGTGCACTCTTCTGCTACGAATTCTAATCAGCAGAAGAACAAGAAGAACATGAACTTGCGTATACAAGTTGAGATCGAAAAGAGAGAGAGAGTGCTTGAAAGAGAGAGTGCTTGAGAGAGAGAAAGAGAGAGTGCTTGAGAGAGACAGAGAGAGGGTTTATTACACATGCATATTTATATATATAAAGAATGCAGTTTTAATTAATGTAATCGCAGCTCAATTTCCAATGAGTCTTTTGTGCATATATTTAAATCATAAATATAATATTGGCTTCGTCTTTGTTATCCCGTCAGCTGCACTCAGGCATCCAATGATTAGACTTTACGCCCACTGGGCTCAATTTTCCAATCGTACACACACACACACACACACAAACACAGGCACACTCACACACATAGGGCAACATTCTCATTGGCTTTAGTACCGGTTTTCATGACAAGCTCATTATATACTTTGCCCACAACACTCCCCCGAGTGATAATTTGCGCCTTTTGTGTGTGTGTTTCCATAAAAGGGTCTTTTGATGGGAATTTGCTGTTTTGGGGCCATTTAGTGGGTTCAATAATTTTGTAATACCTCTTAGGCGTTTATGTTGAATGCTTTAAGGGTATGCTTTAGTTTCTTGCTGAGCTGGATTTAAAACATTTTCATGCAGCTTATCTTAAGAACCATACGAACCCAAGCCTATTTAAGGAAAGCCATTCCACTAAGCTGACAATTTAAGTATTAGCTGCTGCTATTCATCCATTTAAGTAAGGCTTACCAATAATAATATACAATTCAATTAGCAACCAAACATTTTTTAATTTTTATTGTATCTTCCATTTTAATTTATAATAGTTATGTTTCGCATGTATTTAATGAACAGGCTCTTCACAGCCTCTTCTTCTTTGATTTTTTTTGTTTTTAGCTGCGTTTGCTCTACTTCTGTAATCTATATTTTTTCCAAATCTAATCTAATGTGCGACCCCGGCTAACTTCTCTGACTTATTTGCACTCGCTCTTTAGTCACGATTTCAAGTAAAGCTTCGAAATATTCATGTTTTATATATTTATATATATATATATATATATATATATTTTTTTTTTTTTTTGAGTCATTCACACCTGGCTAAGTGGAAGTTGCTATTCAAGCTGCCTCGCTTGTTGTTATACTGTGAACTTATTAAAATGCGAAAGGGTATAATGAAGTTGTGTAAAATTATGCATCAGGCAGAATAAAATAACTCCAAACTGATAAAGTATATATATTCTTGATCAGCTTAAGCAGCCCAGTCGGTTTAGTCGTGTGTTCATCTGTTTGAATAAGCCAGAGTCTTCAAATTTTTAATGTAACTTCTCGTTTACTATAGGAAGACCAATTTTTTTTAAATTTTATCGATAGCAACCGCGAGTATATCGATATAAGTAGATTTTTTTATATTATTGATCAATTGTAGAAATTAAATTAGGCTCGTATTAGAAATATAGATTTTCTTAACCAAAACGTTATCGGCAAGCCTTATATGTTTTGAAAAGCTGAATACAGGGTATCTCGCAGTCGAGTTAACTCAATAAGAGCATTCTAACTTGTTTTTATTGGCATTTGCCGCAATAGGCTACGAATCATGATCAAAATTTAACAATGACTCAATGTGAATGAAATTCGCATAATGTGCTCATCAAGTTAATAATAAAGAGAGATATATATAACGAGACAAAGTGAGAGACAAAGAGAGAGAGAGGGAGAGGGAGAGGGAGGGGGAGAACGAAAGGCCATATATGAAATCATTTTCATAAAAAGTCTAAAGAGAAAGAAAAACGCATTTGACAAACGCTGACAGCAACTCGGAAACTAGCAAATTCTGATGCAATTTATGCTTGTGAATCATGTGCATGTGATTTTTTAAATGACAAAAACAGTCGGATAGCAGACAATAAAAGCGCCTCCGGTAAAGTTTCTCAGAGCAAGCATCAAGTTTAAATTGTTTGGTTTTGCAATTGGCCAGTTGTGTCTACGAATTGACTGAAAGAAAATGAATACATATAGTTGTACATCTATAAACACTTGGATATTCACACATACAAAATATATACGTATATTTATATATATATATATATATATATATATATACGTTCTTCACACAGTTCCGCATATTATTCATTTATGTAAATATTTTTATGCATTCGTTCGTTTTGTGCTTTTGTTGGCATATGGAAATCACTGACAGTTTTTTGTTTGTTTTTTGTTTTTGTCTCTGTGTGTTTCTATCGTCTCCATTTTTCCATATATTTTATAATATCCTATATGGCTCTGGAAAAAGTTTTATTCGTTGGTGTATCAGTCACCAAAGCAAAAGCCGTTTAAAGTTAGACTTAAAAATAGGAATTTATTATTTTTTTAAATGCGCTTCAGTAGTTTAAGATTGTTGGCAAAAATATATATTGGATATAACTGGAATTTATTATATATACACACAATAATTTCATCTCTCAGTAAACTGTATTCCTATTTAAAGTTGGTTGTGAATTTAAATTTAATGTATAGGGTATGGGATATTACTAAAGTAAGCTGAACTTAAATTCGATGCAGATCCAGTTCATGTCGTATGCAAATAAGAAATCATTTTTTTAATTTGTTGATTTATTTATGATTTGCACAAGGATTTTTTTTACGAATGATTTAATTGAAATTGATGACTTGGCCAAGAGTAATTGCCGTTTTCAGTTGTGGGGGTGGTTAGCCTACAAAATCCCGATTTCCTCGATTCCCCCTCGGTTACCAGATTGCCACAGACAGGCCTCGAATCATTAATCTCATTTTTGTGTTGTTGCAGAAGCAGTTAAGTAAACGGTACTCAAGCCATAATTCGCTTATTATTTGATAGAAGCAATTTATATTCTGTTTCTGATTCATTGCGTTTTGAGTTTTTAATTAAAAATTCAAACCGGTTTGGAAATTAAATGTTTTTTTTATTATTTATTATTCATTGCGAATGCACACATTTGAGAGCAACACACACATTTCTGTAGAATTTAAGCTCAATGTGACTAACGAACAGAGAATTCGATCAATGAATTAGACTCTGAATAATGTTCTATCAATCACCTTGATAAAGTTTTTTAACCTTGCACAACCAAAGTTAAAATTAATTGCAGAACTTAATTTATGCTTGTCATAATAAAAAGCAATTAAATATATTTCAAAGTACTTGTGTCCCATTTATTGCTAGCAAATATTATTAAAACCCCAACTGGATAATAGAAAAGACGAGCTTATATAGCATAGAGAAATAAAATCAATCAATAATTGATTTTTGGCAAGACATTAAGACGCCCATTATTCGAATTGAGAAATGCGTTTTATGTATTTGTATGTGCCTAATTAAAAATAAAACGCTGAAGAGTGTACGTCAATATTCAACGAATTTGCACTCACTACAAAAATGCTTAAATATTGATTTTTTACCGTTTACGCAGATCAAATATTCGCCCTAAGCAGCTGAGCTTATTATCTGGAATTTGCCTTTTTGATGATTTGTTGAGTGGAATTTGAACACAACTTGAGAGCGTTGATATGCACTCTAAACTCGACATCCACAAGTAATACATGAAAAATTAACTTAATTTCTCTTGCAGTAATACGTAGATGAATGAAAGGCTACAGTAAGGCCCATGTGTGTTGCTCTCAAATGTGTGCATTCGCAATGAATAATAAATAATAAAAAAAACATTTAATTTCCAAACCGGTTTGAATTTTTAATTAAAAACTCAAAACGCGATGGAATCAGAAAACCAGAATATAAATTGCTTCTATCAAATAATAAGCGAATTATCAGCTTGAGTACCGTTTACTTAACTGCTTCCGACAACACAAAAATGAGATTAATGATTCGAGGCCTGTCTGTGGCAATCTGGAAACCGAGGGGGAATCGAGGAAATCGCTATTTTTAGGCTAACCACCCCCACAACTTGGAAAACGGCAATTACTCTTGGCCAAGTCATCAATTAAATCAATGCTCGTAAAAAAAATCTTGTGAAAATCATAAATAAATCAACAAATTAAAAAAATGATTTCTTGTTATTTGCATATACGACATGAACTGGATCTGCATCGAATTAAGTTCAGCTTATTTATTTTAGTAATATCCCATACCCTATCATTAAATTTAAATTCACAACCAACTTTAAATAGGAATACAGTTTACTGAGAAGTGATCGAAATGTATATATGTACTAAATTCCAGATATTTCCTCAATATATATTTTTGCCAACAATCTTAAACTACTGAAGCGCATTTAAAAAAAATAATAAATTCCTATTTTTAAGTCTAACTTTAAACGGCTTTTGCTTTGGGGCCTGGTACACCAACGAATAAAACTTTTTCCAGAGCCATATAGGATATTATAAAATATATGGGGAAATGGTAGAATGTATACAGAGACAAAAACAAAAAACAAACAAAAAACTAAGTGATTTCCATATGCCAACAAAAACCAACCAATGCATAAAAAATATTTACATAGATGCGGAACTGTGTGAAGAACGTATATAAATATATATATATATATATATATAAATATACGTATATATTTTGTATGTGGTGAAGTGTTTATAGATGTACAACTATATGTATCTTCTTTTAGTTAATTCAATAATATACCTGCCAAAACCAAACAATTTAAACTTGATGCTTGCTCCACTTTACCGGAGGCGCTTTTATTGTCTGCTATCCGAGTTTTTTGTCATTTAAAAAATCACATGCACATGATTCACAGAAAATCGCATTAGAATTTGCGAGTTTCCGAGTTGCTGTCAAACTTTGTCAAATGCGTTTTTCTTTCTCTTTAGACTTTTTATGAAAATGATTTCATATATGGCCTTTGTTTTCCCCCTCCCTCTCTCTCTCTTTGTCTCTCACTTTGTCTCGTTATATATATCGAGATTATTAACTTGATGACAGATTACACGTGATTTTATCTGAGTCATTGTTAACTTTGATCGACGATTCGTAGCCTATTGCTGCAAGTGCCGAGCAAAAGTCAGAATGCTCTTGTCGAGTTAACTCGACTGCTGGATACCCTCTGCATAGCTTTTAAAAACATATACCTGCCGATAACGTTTTGGTTAATAAAATCTTTTATTTCTAATACGAGCCTAATTGGATTTCTACACGTATAAGGACAAAAATGATGATATCGATATACTCGCGGTTGCTATCGATAAAATGTTAAAAAAATTGGTCTTCCTATAGTAAACGAGAAGTTACATTAAAAATTTGTCTGGCTATTTAGAGTAACACATGACTTAAACCGGCTGCTTAAGCTGATCAAGTATATATACTTTATCAGTTTGGAGTTATTTTATTCTGCCTGTTAAACATAATTTTACAATCCTATGAACCCTTTCGCATTTTAATAAATACAGCAT
Source organism: Drosophila neoperkinsi (assembly GCA_037043555.1). NCBI lineage: Eukaryota > Metazoa > Arthropoda > Insecta > Diptera > Drosophilidae > Drosophila > Drosophila neoperkinsi. The sequence continues at coordinate 24,088 of JBAMBG010006379.1, forward strand.
AACAACAAGCGAGGCAGCTTGAATAGCAACTTCCACTTAGCCAGGTGTGAATAACTCCAAAAAAAACAAATATATATATATAAATATAGTATTAACACTTCAAAACTTTACTTGAAATCGTGATGAGAAGTGTGTAAATAAGTCAGAAGCTAGCCCGGGTCGCATATTGATCAGATTTGGAAAATATAGATTACAGAAGTAGAGCAAACGCAGCTAAAAACAAAAAAAATCAAAGAAAGAGGCTAGTGAAGAGCCTGTTCATTAAATACATGCGAAACATAACTATTATAAATTAAAATGGAAGATACAACAAAAATTAAAAATGTTTGAGACGACTGAACGAGGTACGACA
>JBAMBG010006382.1:0-44143 GCA_037043555.1 Drosophila neoperkinsi
TTGTTTACACGAGGAGTTAAGGTTTTTGTTTTGATAGCTTTCACTTGGCTTTGGGATTCTCTGACCTATCCGCTGCTCATTTTCTCTCGATTGTTTATTATTATTGTTGCCGCTTTCAGCTGTAGCATAATAGAGACACTAATTGTTGTGCCTTAAACTGTCTACGAGTAAGTATTTGGCTTTGTTGCGCACACATTTTTGGGCTTCGTGTTCTCTTGCAAAGTCAAAAGAATTAAAAAAGAAAATTATTCTTAAGTGCTTCTTAGCACTGTAATTGTAAATAAATTAATTGGTGCTTTTGGGGACTTTCTTATGGAAGCAGAAAAATAACAATTAAAATATTAGCATTAAAAATCTTTCGTTTTAGGAAATATTTTTTATCATGCATTTAGTTTATAGTCAAAAGTTCTAATCGTATTAGTTATAAAAAAAAGAATTTATTAAACAATTAATTACTTGTTATACTAAAGATGGGATAGATAGCTACTATTTGTTAATATCCGATCAATTTGGCTCTATTATATAGGGTGAAGTCATTTTGGGACAACTTGTGCATATAATGATGCCATTGTTCATGGTTATATTTGTCATTAAGGCTAACAACTTGTTATTAAGGACACCTTAACGACAAGTTGGCAATCAACTGATACCAGGCAGCAAAAATGAAGTCGCTCGTTAACGACACGACCGTCATTTCATAGCTTTCTCATTAACAGACCGTCCGGTTTCAATTTCCCATTTAATTTTGTTTCATTAAAAATGCCTCTCCCAATGGTACATTGTGTTCAAGTTTCAGCATTAATGGCAACTGTCGTGCAGTTAAAACAGCCCACACACCCACCAAGTGGCAGCATTTATCCCGCAAAAGCCAAAAAAAAAAGCCATAAACATTTTCAGCCAGCAACTGAAGCGAGTTGAAGGAAAAAATAATGCTTGATGACACTTATAATGAGTAAAATGTTGTACGATTTTAACTTGTTTCTCTCTCGCCGTTCTCGCCAGTTGAAATGTCCCGATAACCACTCATCTTTGATTTATGTGCCAAAATTTAAACTTTGCCATTATAAATCTGTATAATTCATTCGACAAATTGTTTTTCAATCTGTCGAGTTCATTCATGTCTGTTGATTCTGTTATCGTGTCATTCAGCTCAGCGCATCAACAAAAAGAACTAATTATAATTATTGTTTAAGTAAGTAACAATAATTAACAGCTGTGCCAAACTTTTTAACTTTGCCAATCGATCGGCGAAAATTGTGTACAAAGTTGAAAGTTTAGCTCAGAGGAATAGACAAAGCCCTCCAATGCCTGATTGTATATTTATTTTCAATTAAGCGAAATCCAAAGCAGACAGAGTTCATTGACAGGAAAATAAAAATTTTAAAATTTATGTTTCGCACCGATAAAATAGTCAGATGACCCAAAAGCTCGAGGCATTCACATCGGCCTTTGCAGGGAACTGGCTGGACAATGAATAGGATCGAAGGGGCTAGCTTTTCACCATTCAAATTTGGTTTCAGGCTTTGAAATTGGAATTGTCAATGAATAGGCTGGTTGTGCTTTCTATTTGCTCCTGTCGCCCATAGTGGAGTAATACAAGTACAAATTGGGGCTGCAAAACGTGAAAAGTGCGTAAGTCAACAAAGCAACAACACAAGAGCATGATGATATAACAGATATGTGCCCTGAGGCCATACACACACACACACACACACACACACACACACACACACACACACACAGTGCATTTGTTGTTGCACAACATTTACATGTACATAAATACTTTGAAAATGAAATGCACAAGAAGAGGTCCACTTGCGATTAATATTTAAAGTTCAAACGAATCAAGCTCAAAGCAATCAATCAAACAAAGGCAATCGAGGGAAAAAACTGAAATAAAATTAAAGGGGAGAAAACCCTGGACCAATGAAGATACTCACACTTAACACAATGGCAGCCCTGCGAACTCCCTTCCCTCCAGTAGGATAAAGAATTGGCAAATCAAATCGGATACTTCTACATGTCAGTAATAAAAAATCAATTGATTTATAGGCGATATTATTGATTTTTCTGCCGCATTGTTATTATCATCCCGTGTAATACTGCAATACAGAGCAACGTTTATTATTTAATTTATAAGGCATTAAAATATACTTTAATTTTTATTGAGCGTCGACTTAATAACAGCTTTAAGCCCTTAAGCTCCCACCAGAACAGCCATTACAAGTGCAAACAAATCCAAAAGCAAATTGGCCCTCAAAGTGGTGCAACATGTGCTGGCCCGCCCTGGTCCGCCCTGGTCCGACTACATCAATTGACGTTCACCCCAAAATTGTTGGGTGTGTGGTAAACCGAGCGACATCATTTCCAGCCCGAGCAAGTCAAACCAAGTGCAATTAGGAAATTTGCAAAATTGTCTATTGCCCTGCCACAGGACATTGCGAATCACAGTTGGTACCGAGAATTGTTGTCTTTGCTTCCTCTCTCTCACACACACACACACACACACACACACACACACACATAGAGACAGACTCACCCACAGCACTACACAAATGGACATTAAACACTGTAATTGAGAATTTCTCCTATTTACATTGCAAATAGCTGATAATTTTGGAATTATTTCAAATAATTACTCGTGGTCAAATATGGCAATCAAATTAGATCGATAATACATTTCAAACAAGGAATGTTTGTATGCTTGCGATACCAATTTATTTAAAATATATATAATTACTTCTTAAGTCATATTTAACGTTCAGTCCCATTCAAATTGTGCCAAATTCTGTCAATGCAGTTCTGTCAATTCCTATGAATATAAAGTGCTGATGCCGATTTAGTCATGCGCGCATTGTCCTTTCACCACCAACTGTCTGGGTAGTCCTGTCATAAGTAGGTTGCCTTCTGTTACAGCTATGCACACAGTTCCAAGTATTTGTATTCCGCATTTACATACGTGTATACTTGAGCTTGTGCTTATGCTTCTGTCCATTTGCTCACATGCAAACTGCTTGCACTAAATGGAACATCATCGAGGCAGAAGTAAGAGCCCTGTTGTGCTGTAGATTGTTTACGAGCATCCTGTGTACCACAACGTAAATGAGCAACCAGAGGCATTCAACCATAATTCAAGGCGTTTCTGCATCTGCTTTTGATCTGTGCGTGTGTGCTTAGAACATGAAATTGATTTACTAGTACTGCTGGCCAATTTGGCCCGCACATTCGACCATGAAATGGCTTTAACTATTTTGGCAAACACATTTGTAATTAAGAGCCCGTGCGCACCAGAGGTGTAGTTAATACTTAACCCCCATGAGCTAAACATTCGCACAATGTGCTTACTTGGCATTTAAGAAGTTGTTAGGAAGCCGTATGATTAAAGAAGTATTTTCAACAATAGTAGTTTCATCATACCCGTAAGCATTAGGATTGGGATTACCGTATAAGTATCAAGTGTATATTCAGCTGTATGACAAACAATTGGTCGATAAGTCAAAAGAATACACGAGTAGTTATTTATTATCATCCCAGCGCATTAATTGCATAAATCAAGAGATTTACTCTCTCTCTCTCTCTCTCTCTCTCTCTCTCTCTCTCTGTCTCTGTCTCTCTCTCTAGGGAGAATAGTTGTGCACATAGAAGTATGTAAATAACTAGTGGAAGAACTAGGTTTGCATATGCAAATCTCTATGTATATGTATATATGCATGTGTACGTGACTGTCACGTATTTGTTCTATGCTGTGGAAACGGGGACATAATCACAATACAAAGGCAAAAACGTGCCTGATATTCATGTGTGATATGTATTAGATGTGTCAGGTACAAAATGAAAATTCGTGTTTGCACCAGCACATATGTAAGTATTTAAATATCAATTTAAATATAGTTTCGTTTCGGTGCATCAGATACCAGTAAAGTACACTGGTGTAATGTTGGAAATTATGATCTTTCCACTTAATTTCCTCAACTGACGGAAACGCACTTATCACCGATACCACTCGACAGTTGTTGACATCACATTCAGAAGTAGTCTGCCATTGCCAAACCAGAAAACCACTTGTTCATTTCACTTGCACACCACATACGAGTATAGATCCAATTTCCATGTTGTCAGGCTTGAAAGTGGTTTCATTATGACAGTTGTGAAGTTACTCTGTATTTAATGTTTCACCGTGTATCTGTTAATTGCCTGGGAACTAGGGTTTAAAGTCGCAGTAAATTCAACTGAAATGCATTTACACTTAACACACTTTCGCAACGTTTTGCTGGTTTGAGTTGTTGCCGTTGCACCTGAGCGACAATCAACAAGTTTTTGTTGTTACTGCCAGTCGCACTGTCGCACTTGCGAAATGCATTTGCTGTTGAGTACACATCGGGTGGAAGCCCTACAGAGCGGAAGATGTGAAAGCAACAGCAACAGCAACAGCACCAGCAGAAGCAACAACAACTCGCGTCATAAAAGCCAGCAGCCCCCAATGGAGACACTCGGTACCAGGTACGTACCATCGACAGCTCTGTGCATCGACATGTAAGGAAAAGGATATGCATGCAGCTGTCTATTGTCCATCTGCCGAGTCGTTATCTCTTGCAATATGACAACCAAGCCGATGGCGTTTCTGGAAAAGAAGGTAAGAGTTGTAACACGAGAAATACGGCAACAGCAGCAATCATAAAAGTTACAAACTTTATGGACTCCTCGTGAAGACAGCGCACATGTAACTATGTACGGCTTATGTATCTACGTATTTATGTATGTATACTAAAATGGCATATTCACGTTAAGCGAAATAACATTTGCACTGCTGGGAACAGGAGGACCCAGTTCAAACATCCACATCCACGCACTGAACAGTAAACTTACTGACTGACAGGTCATAGCAAATATGTAAAAAGAAAATATATTTAAGATGAATTACACATGTACACACATATATACATATATATATGTATATATATATATTTATTTATTTCCAGAGGACACGTACAGCGAAAGACGCGAGTGACGAAATGAATTTTCCGTGTCTGAATCACCCGCCGGATCACCATGAGAGAAAGTATTTTTTAAATTAATTTAAAATAATTGGATATAAGTATGATTTCACATTCCCTTCCAATGTCGCACATTCAACAGATAACAGATAGAACAGTCAAACAATATATGTAGACATTTTGACTGTCAAAAGAACAGTGAAATAAATTCACTTAATTATACCCTTTAGCAAAATTGTATAGGTAGAGGGTGTTCAAAATTGCTACTGCCACTCAAAACAAAGAAAAAGTCAGTCAATGTAAAATTGAAGCTATTTGAATGAGCATTGGAAAACATAAATATTGGCACACATGTCGTATGTGCAATTTGCGTATAAGTGACCCAATCTGTATTTGGCTGTGCTCAGTCAAGCAGTTTATTTGCTTTTGCGAAAGACGTTGCTTTCTGGCCTATATCAACTTTAACACAAATTTATTTGATTGGACAATAGAGTACATACCATTAATGTACCCCTTATTAGCTGTAAAGTCTCACCAGTACTTATTAGCAACAGCTAATATTACCTCTTCGTGATTTCTTGGAATTCCCTAATTTTTTAAGATGTTATTGGCGAGCACGTATTTCGCTGTAAGAAATTGGAGTCTTAAGACAAAAATGTATTCGCATAAGATCTAATTAATTTATTTTTCTTTCGCAGCACGCAAGCGTTGGTGCACTCGCGACACATCCGGCGGAAACTAACAAACAAACACACTCACATTGGCAGACCGTCATTTACTGTTCATGCATGACCACTTCAATGTTTTCGGTCTTCATTCGCTTTTTGGTTGCCATTGCTTACATTTCCGGTTTGTTTTATTCTTAGTTGAGGCAGTTACTTGCATTCGACTCTCGAGGTCCTTGGAATGGCACCTACAAAAAAAATTCATTTCGATTTTGCCAATTTCTGAAGACTTTTCTTTCGCTTTTCACATGATGGATATGCGTACGTGCTGACATCGTTTTTCACACGCTTCAATGTACATAATATTCTGCTCGGCTTGCCTAAAGTAAAATGAATATTTGGCAGACTCCAACTGCTCCCTTGACGAAATTTATTTTCCGTTTTTGCATATTTTGTGGATAATTTGGGTAAGAGCCTTTGTCGCTCTCTTAAATTTTTCTCTCGCTTGGTATACCCTGGAAAATAACACGGCCATTTCACTCCATTTCTCATTACGCAAAGGGTAAACAAATTATTGGCAGTTTTTATTGATTTATTACAAATTACATAAGAGGAAATAAACTTATTTTGTTAATCATTCATTTCTTATTTACACGATCTCCAAAGTCGATACACAGGATATATTAGGCTAATAACAAACAGTGACAGCAACAATATTTTTGCAAGGGTATTTTGTGCTCGGAAAAAACAACACTTCGAACAGAACTTCAGTTTGTTCGTTGTTTTCGGAGCCAAAGCGCTCACGTAAAATATTCATGCGATTTCTCGGCGGTTTTTGACTCTCAAGTGTTTGCAATTCAATTACAGTTCAATTGATTTTCGCCTGGGGGCACAATCTGGCTGTTTCGGTGCGTCCTATATTGGCCTGGTTGCTACACACAATTTTATGGTCTCAGACTGACACGTGGCTCAATCAGATCCCAGAAGAAACATGTAACTGCATACAATCGAATGACAGATATGTATGTCTCCACAGCTCAGTTCGAATCATAATTTAAACAGTGCTTCTCAGTCTTACGCATTTCTTTCAGAACCTTTAACCATTTTGTTTTCTTGGCAAATCGGTTTACTCAATGCTCTGAGTCTGTCACTTTCCAGCAGTGTCCACTCAACTCAATAAGCACTTTTCGTGAAAAGGATTCGCCAAGAACCACAGACGGGCAGCAATGCCAAGAGAGATAGACGAGTATCTTTAAGATTCACACGTACACACACGATATGTGTGTATATTTGTGCGTATGTATCTCTACTGTTGCACATTTGTAGGTAGATAAATGGCTTTCGTGTTGGTATTCGCATTGGGTCGTATGTGCTTACGCGTATGTCAATTCCCTTCAGTAAATAATGGCTTTGCAAGGAAAATAAATAAAATTAAAGAAAATAACGAAAATCCATGTCCTTTCAGTAATGCCAGTGTGTCGAAACAAAATCGAAGTTGGGTGGATATAATAATAGTCCAGAGGGCACAAAATATCTATATGCCAATATGTCGCAACTTAGTTTGGTTTTGGGAATAGTAAAACAAAATATCAGTACATAAAATGAGAAAGCAACTTAAGCAGACTAAGTCTCAGCAATGTCCGTCCCATACACATAATGGCTAAATGTTGCCAAAATGGAATTTTTCATTCTCTTTGGAAGCCTGATATAAAATGCAATATAAGCAGTAGACCACTTCAACTAGCTCATCAAAAACTTTGCGAGCACAGTTGCACTCAGTCTTATCGATTTTTATAGTTAATTAGCATTTTGGCAAGCATCGGGTAGTCGCTAGTACTCATAAACATAATTTACGACTTCAGCAGCGCAGCTGGAAATATGATGATAAAAATGACAACAGTGTTTCAGTTTTTCTTTTTACTTAAAATAAATGACGCTTTAACCAAAGTTGATGGACAGAAATAAATGGGAATGCAGTGTCGCATTTTTTATAAGTATTACATACTTTAACTTAAACATTGTTACTCGTCACATTTTTTTTTCCAGTATTTATCCCATTGTACAATAATACTATTTTCATTATGGCATCACAAATACCTTTAACCCAATAATATAGATTAATCCTTCGATGCCGATTAGAATTTAGCCGAGCTCGAATAATTGCGATAAAGTACAGCTTAATTAGAAACGACTAGAGACGACTAGGAAGCAATGTAATTAATATTAGCAACGTCTGCAACAAATAAACTACAAAACACTGGGGACAGCCTCAACCGCCCAAGAATCACACGGGACAAGGTGAATTGTTGTGCTGAGTGCTTCAGTTTCTCTCTCGCATTTGTGTTCATCCTAATTATATGACAAACTTCGGGTAAGTCATGGAAACACAAAAGCAGCCAAGTAGAAATCAATTAAATTTTGCCAAATAACAGTCCAATAGGCAGGCATCTCAGGTACAACAGCCAAAAAGAACTAGCAACAAGAAATGTGTAACGGTAACGTAGCACTTTGTTTAAGGTTATGTGAGCACCTCAAATACGCCCCTGGGACTCATTTAGCCATGAAGTGGTCCAATATCAAACGTATATGTACATCAACTTGTGGGTTACTGGCAAAAAGCAGAACAAAAATTGCACAGCTTGCCTGTGCACTCCTCTCTACACCTCCAAAGTTCGATTATTTATTGTTTACCAGCTAGATGAGACTTGTTTTGCAGTGGTACTTTGAATGTATATTTTCTGTGCATAGCCTTTATCGGCTTTTTCATTTTTTTATATCGGGTATCAGTGTCGCTTTTTTGTGTTTCTTATTTATATCGAGTTTCTGTATATAAAAGCAAACCATGATTTTATAAAGTGTATAAATACAACATTAATATCTGAGACAGTCTTGCCACATCTGAGAATGTGCACCATTACAGGTCGTGGCATAGTTTTGGACAGATATTAGTCAAGATATGCTATACATATACAGGAGTTATGCTTGTACTCCTGGTTGTGTTCCGCAAATTGCCAATAATGCACAGCACAATGCATGCACACAATTTGAACCAGCACTTGTGCCTCGCACACTAGCTAAAACACTGATTTGTTAGTGTCAGGGCTTTGAAGTGAGGCAACAGAGACCATAAGCCTTCGTTAGCTAGTGTCCTGCCTGTCGACTTATATTTACTGTTGCGAATTTTCATTGTGTTGCCAGTGTTGCAGCCAACTTGCTTTGTTGTCAACCCATCCGTGCCATTATATCGAACTGTGTGCTTTGTCCACCAACCACACACTCGCTCTAACCTGATGAGTTTATCTTTTCAGCGGAACTTGTTCCAGTGATAGCCAGACCTTTGTGTTCACTTCCTTATTAGTTTCGTTAATGTTACCGAAGAGAACAAACACAGAACACATGCGTGAACATTTTACGTTTATCCTTATCGCCCCTAAGCTCCTCTTTCGTTGAGCACTCAAAAAGAATGGTTCTCAAACACTATCGGAGCTAAACTTAAGCTCTGAATAAAGAGCTAACAACCATAAAATCAGGATACTCTGAAGACAAGTTTTAAATTTAGGGTGCCAATAAAATAAGGCGAACTTTGCCATGAACAAATTGTTATTGCAGTCCTGCACACCAAAATATTCTCTGTCCCCGTTATTTTTTTATACATTGAGCAGCAAATAGGGTTTAATAGTTGTTTAAATATGTTTGTCAATTGGATAAGTGGCTGAACAAATATCGTAATAAACAAAAAACAACAACTTACTTCACATCCACTAACCTTTCAACAAATCATAAATAATACAAATTAAAATAGTAACATTTTATTATTTTTTTGTTTTTTCATTATTGAAAATAAGATATTAAACTAATTGACACAAGCATTTTACGTCTAAACATTTAAAAAAAGTAATGGCAACTAAATGCCGCAAATACTTTATATATCCATAAGTATACGTATGTACATACTCTAACGTCATAAAACAATTATTTATGAAGTCTTTGTATGTGCATTGATGATGCGTTGATATCGTAGAGTTATGCATTTTAATAAATGTATGCCGGTGTGCATTTTTGATGTCTGGTATATTATAACATTATATAATATATATGTGTATGATGGGCATATTATTACTAAGTAACCACTAAATTTTAAGAATAATTTTAAATTAAATTTATCAATAAATTCTAGTAAACCACTGACGAACAATCGTGCACAGGTATACAAAAGGTACATAACATCTATTATAATACGAGTATGTATGCATGTAAGTATAGGCAAATGTTAAGCAATACAAAAACAGAATAGGAATCGGAATATTACTCAACATTAACACTTAATATTTGATAAAACTTATGCATACAAATCATTAGTCATATGTACTTACTTATATCAAATTAATAATTTTGATTAATTGTGTTGCATTCGTCTTTAAGCTGATGGTTTTAAATTATTTGCTTGAAAACAATATATTCTACAATAGTTTACACTCTGAATACTAACCTATACTAATTAAAAATATTTCAACATCATGATAAAAGAAACGCAAGCTCACAAAACATGAATTGATTATAAATGTGTTTAAAAATTACTGCTGTTGATTTTAAAAGCAAAAACAAAATATATTACTTACAAACAACTCTACTACGACAACTGTATCAAAATATATAAAAATTGTGCAATTTGCGTTGATGTTGTCAAATTGGCGAGTACTTTAGACATTTTTCGATTAAACCTATTATGAATTAAACTCAACTTCCTTAGCATAGGCCTCCTGTTGCATTTTCTCACGTAACCGCGGAATGTCCTCATCAATTCGAACAATCGCACGTATTTTCTGAAAATCGAATTTAATGAGAGGGTTTTTAATAACGTGCAGATTTCTTAGCTTATGGCTTTGCATTTCTCTTAAGAATATTAATAATAATATTTAAACGAACACGGAAGTGAGAACGACAGCTTAATTATAATTGATTTAGCGAAATTTTCATTAAAAAACAAAACAATCTGATTAATTACCATTGGCAAAAATGAGTTAAATGATATAAATTTTAAATATTAAATAATATAAATGGAATGCTTACTTCACATAAGTCTCCGGGCGTTCGTTTCCACAACCAGAACATATATGCTGGAATATAAAGCATCGAGGACAATGCCGTGAACCAACCAAACGCATGTGCCCACCATGGATAACTGTAGTCCAGGTACTTAATTGGTGTCCATTGCACAATATTAAAGAAGAACACTCCCTATGAGCAAGATAAATAAAAACATACAACAAAATATAAATTAAAAAGCAAACGAACATGCTATTATTTTACCAAATGTAAACTTACCAAACATATTGCGGGTGTTGTGACACACCAGCAAAACTTCCACCACACTGTGGGGTAGTATCCAATCATGTCTTTGATGCCATCATAAAACCGATCAACTCCATAGCACCAGGATATTGAAACGCACTCAAAGAATATCAGCCAAAGTAAACAGAAGCCACTAACTGCATACGAATCGAGTATTTGGAAAATAAACATGCCACCCTGAAAATATGCAATTTATTTATTTAAGTAAGCAAGAATTTGATGTTTTTTATTATATTCATATATATATATATATATATGAAATATATAAATGTATATGGCTTACTTGCGTTATGCAGGTTAATCCAACGAAATAGCTTAGCGTGCAAACAATTGCTATAAAAATCTCCTTGCGTTTACGCAGCAATTGTGGCCACTCATCTATGACAGCCGTAATAAAGCCCTCCATTGTACAGAACTGTGAATCCAAACCTATTAGAAGCAGCATAAAGAAGAACAGACATGACCATATTTGAGATCCTGGGAGCTGCAACACTGCTGATGGATACACCAAGAACGCCAATCCTGGACCTGTACAAAATCAGAGTCTTGAATTAATACGTGTAAAATAATAAATTTGAAATGATGCTCAATCAATCAATACATATGTAAAGCAATTCACGAACCTGATGCTGCCACTTCGGCTATTGGCCTTTGCTGTTCATGAGCCATGAATCCAATAACCGAAAATATCACAAATCCAGCAAACATACTTGTACTTGAGTTGACTGTACACACAATTAGTGCATCTCTAAATTATAATTGGTAAATTAAATCAGGTCTCTGATATGCAAGTCTAACTTACTTGTATACATTATTGGTGAACTTATTGTAACTTCCCAGGGCAACCAATGTTCCGAGGCCTAAGCCATACGAAAAGAAAATTTGTGTCACCGCATCGATCCAAACCTATCAAATTCATTTGCTTGTATCTTATTGATTTACATATACCTATATTATATATTTACCTCGGAATTAGAAAGTTTTGAAAAGTTGGGAATAATATAATACTTGATACCATCCAGAGCGCCAGGTAGAGTAATGCCACGAATTAATAAAACTGTCAGTAGAACATACGGAAAGAGTGCCGTAAAATAAACGACCTTTCCCGTCCACTTGACTCCCTTCCAAATGCAAAAATAGCAGAGTATCCAAACAAGTAACAAGGTGCCAGCGAGTTCCCAACGAATATGGCCTACTTCATCAATTCCAGATGATATTTGTAATGCTCGTCGCCTGTTCAAATTACATGTTTCAAATTATGTAATATATTTTTGTGACTAGTATAATTTATTCAAATGTTTCACATACTCCCAAAATTCTTTAACTGGATCTGTCAGCTGTGTTGAGGAAATATTCGCGGCTGCCACGGAACAAATCTTGTTCTGAGTTCCGTTAATCATTTTATCCCAGCAAATCAGATTTTTCCTCTCATACTGATTGACACAATTGAGGGTGTTCCACCAATTGTTACACGTTCGCCAAGGAACATCTGTAATATACATTTATCTATATACTAGTTTCCCGATAATGGCCTTAGATAGACTTACTAGCTCGCATTGACATGAAAAAGTAGAACACTGCCCAAGCCAGAATAACAATATAATAAACGTTCATCCAACAGGACATTACAGCAGCAGCATATCCAATTCCTGAAGACAATTGAATGAACTCATTTATAATATGATCTGAGTCAAATTTTCCGAAGAACATGCTCACCTTTAAAGATTGGAGCAATTTTGAACACTCCCAGACCGCCGATAGTTAACATTTGGCCTAGCGCCAGTTCCATAAAAAACATGGGAATACCAGCTAAAAACAATGTTATAATATATGGCAGGATAAATGCGCCACCTCCATTTTTGTAGCACAAGTAGGGAAATCTCCAAACATTTCCTAAACCAATTGCAAGACCAACTACAGACAATATGAAATCTAGTTTTGAGCTCCAACTACCACGATCGGGAATCTGGATTTTTGTTAACTAAAAATAAGTAATAGTTATATAATCAAGCGATATGAAATAATGGACCTATTCTCCAATTGATTTATTTAAAAATATTTTTTTTAATTCATTTATTAATTACCTGATGACTTGTTGATGTGACTGAAGTGTCCTCTGCTGATTGTCCTGTGGTGGTTAAGTCTTTTGGGCACAATAGTTTACCCATCTCAATGGGATCATGCTTTTGTCGATCTCCTCCTCCGTCGCCATCGTTCCCACAATTACTGGACATTATGTTAACTCAATTCGATTCGTTTCTGATGATTAGCCTGTGTTTACTATTATAGATCTGTAAGCACACAACAGGAATACATTTAAAATTCACTCACTTTTTATTCGTAAACATTTGTTTCACTAGTATATTTATTATTTTATAAATACGATATAAAGGATATTGTTCAAGTTGTGTTTTGTTTTTAATCATCTTTGTTGTAAGTAATTTATAGCTTGTGCATAGAGTATACACAAATTTATTATTACACAATGCATTACAGTTGAAAGAAAGGAAATTTCACGCACCCACGACACCCAAACGGGCCACTTGCTAACATCCAACTGAATCTCTCTCGGCTGTGGAGCATATGCTACTACAGATATTCATGAACAAAACGCCAGTTGATGCCCATTAAAGCAGATATGCGAGTAATTTAAACTAAGCTTCGGCAAAGGAAGCCTGTCTATCATTTTTACATACAATTTAATTTAATAATGATTTACTGAGAGGGTTCTGACCGCGAGTGAGTAACTACCTAGAAAACGCTGCTGCCACACATACACATACAATACACATACATAGACATTATTAGTACGATCCCCATTGTATTCACCCTACCCGACCTGCATGTTGATCATTTGCACTCCACATGGAATTTACATACGTATATACTATGTATGTATGTTTTTATAAAGTAGGCCTGAGAGGGTTGCTGACAGCATTTTTATTTAGATTTTTTAAAAGTGATCATATAGTATATAACACCAAAAAAATAGCATTTTGATCTTTCTTTTCTTCTGATATGTGAAAAGTTAAATTCAGCTTATTACGAATCATTTTATTATATGTAACAATCAATATTTCATTTTCGAAACATTCTTAGCATTACAATTGTCTTTTTAATTGATTTTTTGGATAACGACTAAACAAATTTTTTAAATAAGGAAATACCTTTTGTAATTTGCTGACATAAGTGCCTACAAATTAAGTACAAAAATCTTGGAAACTACAAAAAATGTCAATCCACATTTAAACTAAATATGAAATAATTATGTCAAGTACTAAAAAAATAAATGCTGAGAGTGGAGCAAAATATTCTCTCTTGGCTGCTCTCAATTTATAAATCTCTACGTTGTTCGGCACTGTGGAATAGGGGCACGATTGTTCTATAGACGTACGACTCTGGTTTGTGACAATTTGCCTAATTCAGTTTGTGCGCAGATGTGAGTAACGATGTTATTGAGGTAATGCTTTCACAAAGGTTGGTGGGTATTGCAAAGTGTATTGTTAAAAAATAAACAATAAAACATAAAATACTTATTTTTTAGATACATACAGATTTCGTAAGCTTGGTCAAAATAACTTGTTAAACAAAAAAGTTTGCTGCTGTTAAAACTATAGCTTATTTGCATATAAACAGACGGACATGGCTATATTGATTCGGTTAGTGATGCTGATCAAGACTCTATATACTTTATGTCGTCAGGGACTTCTCCTTTAAATATATAAGAGAAGTATTAGATATAAAAAATAAATAAAAAATTAATTAACCTCGAGTTTTCTTTTAAGGCCACATTTGTTATTCTTAAGTTTAATCTTAATTCCATATAGACATTACGAACTTCAAAAATAACGGTTATGAAATTGAAATTGAAATTAAAACTTACGGATATTTGTATTCTTTAGTTCGAATTTGACTCGTATATTCAGATCATAAGGTATATTTATATACCGTACCCTTAGTCGTATGTCAGTACGAACACCCCACCTTATTTGGATTTATGTATGTCCGCCATATCATATACAGACGAGTTTTATTTAAAATTCTGGCTGCCCCCTACAGCCGCATTTAAAAGACACCCCTTGTTTTAACAACACTCATGTCTGAAATTGGTCGTACAATTTATTTATGTGGATCCCCTACATGTCTTTATACAAACTTTTGAAGCTGTCTCGATTTACAGATCGGATCCGATCATATATATTGCCGTTGTGTGGCTGAAACCTAACTAAAAAATTTCAGCAAAAGTATTAAAACTTCGTAATCCATAAGATAACAACTTACTCTTTTCGTTTCTCTCTCTAGCTTTCTCTCTCTTTATTTCTCTGTTTCTCTCTATCTCTCTCTCATTCTCTCTCTCTCTCTCTCTCTCTGTGGTTGCCAAGTTATCGCTCTATAGTGAATACCTTAATTATATTGAATAGGGGCACCACGCATACACACAGTTATGAACACAGTACTTTCACAGTAAATAAATTACTTAATCGGTCGTTGTATTCTGACACACATACAAACTCAATTACTAAATGACAACACAGTAAAATGTGTGCTCGGAAATGCACAATCTGGTTACTAAAAGGCTCACTTCCGAATTCGATTATATACTCACAATTACATATTAAATAAAAACTATAACACCAAAATAATATAAACGCAGAAAACTGAATACCTTTACTTGTGCATTCTTATATTGTTATCAATACACTTTTAATACTGTCTGCAAGATTGTATACGAATACTTAAATTTCAACGGATATTTGATAGAGAAGCACATATGTTGCACATAGAAAAATAATGCAACAAGGATAAACAATCCAAGTTAAAATAACATAATCATGTAAATAACATCATCATCGCAAAAAGTACATTTTTTGTATACATAAATATAAGAAAACACTTAAATTTCATAAATTTATGTAAATATCTGCATACTTCAGTCCCTTTTTTGGGTTTTAAATTTCACAGCGTAATTAAATAATTACCAGCAAGTTTGACTTCAATAATTCATGTGACACTTTTAGTGAGATCTGTGCCGGCTTCCGGCAAACGGAATGGGGCTGAAAAAACTCAAAGCTGCGACTCTGCCAACAAGATGCTCTTTGACTTTGGCCCCAAGATGCGGCACATCAAACAGAACGGCAGGCCTCAGATGTCGAAATTAATTTTTAGCGGAGACAACAGCGTTTTCATCCTAATGTAGCCCGATGAAACTTAATCCGCATCTGCGGGACAAGAAGACTTACCTAATCCTCTACTATGCTTCCCGCTGTCAGCCCATAATATTCCACGAGATAAAATAATGTCGACACCTTTGAGGTGTGAGGTGGTCATCACTAACTGATGGTTGCGATGGAGGTCACAATCACTGGCACTGCGTCTCGAGGCCAAACATGGCAAGAGCTATGAGAGACTCGTCGGACAAACTGTTTGTTGCACCTGCTGCTGCTTTCAGCAAGTTTACCAACGCCAATTGGCATTGAAGTCGACGTTATTGATTTAAATAACCTCAGACACCTGCAAATAAACAAGAATAACTCTTAAGCTCCATCAACTATCATTTAACAAAGATGACGTATCAATTGTAATCAATTTATTATTCGAAATGTGAATTTTTGTAATTTTGGATACTATCAAATTTGTATATTCATAGTTATGGTCACGACATGCTTATTTCTTCTTCCTCTGCACAGGCTTGATCTGGGCACAACTGTCATCGGAAGTGCACTCCCGACTTGTAGAAGCGGTAGAGATTTGTTTCTCCTGCTGCGAACTGAGCACCGAAATAACTCCATCTGAAATCTCGTCCAAGCTTAAGGGACGATTATTTGCGAGCATAACGGCCGATATAATAGGCAGCAATATTGTATTATAATCCGGTTCCATTGTTAGTCTATCAACCATTTTAAATACACAAATCGATGTTGATTTTGTAGTAATTTTTTTTAATACTGAATATATTATTATATTCCAAAGTCATGTGTGTAAGCTGACAACTAAAGCCCAGACACTTTCAACACATATATGTGTGTGTGTGTTCGAATAAATGACAATCATAGCCCCATCGTCAGTACTTGACTGGTGACCGGTTGTTGAATTTCCGCCACCTCCCGTTCCGCTTTGGGGCCCAATGAAAAATTCAATTTGAAAAAGTGTCACTTGTCAGTTGGCGCAACACCCTTTGCACGCTTTTCTCATTGTGTTATGCCTTTTGTTGTCGTTGCTATTTTACTTTTCTATTCTGTTGTTCATTTTTTTGGCATTGCGATATATCAATACCACTATTTCGAAAATAAATTGATTACAACCCAAAGACCAGTGAGTCAATAAAAAAAATCAACCCACTCGTATGCAAATGAGTCGTGTGTTGACAAGGAGCCACTTTGCGTTCTATTGTCAGTCGGGCCAATACAAGCAAAATCTTTTAAATATTATTATTATTTATATTTACATATGTAAAATGCAGAGGCCTTTGGCGTCAGAAGTTGACACACAAAACAAAATTGTGTGATACAGCCAATTTAAGCTGCACGCTCTCAATCTCAACTCTCCATCTCAATCACAACTCTCAATCAGAACTCTCTTTCTTAGCTCTCAATATCATGTGAGTGAAACAAATTAAATTATCTAAACTCAAGAGTTTTAAGCTGAAAAGCAGGAAATAAGGCATGCTAACAAGCAAGTATTTCAATTTCAGTATTCTAGTTTAGCACTCTAGCTATATCTTACTTACCTGTTTTCATCATGCATGATTCTCTTTAGCATTCGCTCAATAACATCCGCATTTACACACACAAGGACGTACAGGTGCAGATATCGTACACTACAACTTCCCACATACATACGCTGTAATGGTCGCCGAATACATCGATAGGTTTCGGTACATTACCTTTCGGAGGGAAGAGTAGAAGCACTCAACGCCACCTGGCGGTCCAAACCTGTTTGTTGAGGTCAGGGCGGAAGTTGGGCCAATCAGCCTCAAATTACTGAAATGATCTGAAGGAAGGAATTTTATTTGTATGTCTGTTAATTAGGAAAAGAAGAGAAAAGGGATAAAGTTTTAGTGGTCGTGGAGAAGTGAAAGACAGTCGGAATTTGGAGGCGAAGAATGAGATTTCGATTCAGGCAGTTTAACCAACATGTGCAACACATTACATATATACTAATGAAAATACACAAGAAACAACCAAGAATATAAACAGCATTATAAATGAAATTTAAGACATTAAATGCCGTTAGAATGTAAACAAACTTGCATGCAAGCCGTCGAAACACCTGATCGGCATATCAGCAGCGAATAGGTCATTCGGCAAATTTAATATTCGCGATTAACTATAACAATACAAACAATATATGCTTGTGATTTTTACATAACTATTCACCGCTATGCACATTAAATCTTTTTGTATTTTTAATTAATCCGCGCGCCACATATTGAGCTTGCCTGGGTCACAGCGTTGCCAGACTTAATTATGGCATGGAGACCATAAATTAGTGTTGCTTAATAATTAAAAACGAGTGATTAGTACAAATGAAGTTGTTAGTAAATAAGCATGGAAATTTATGTATTAAATTATTGAAGCAAATACGAAATTTCAAATGAAGGTTTATTTTAACTTGATGGGGTGTTGTGAGGGGATCGTAACCGAACGCGAATAAAATAATAAATTATCGGGAATTTCTCAAATCAAATTTGTCGAGAAATTTAAAGGGAAGACCATGCAGGCTGTATAATACCCAAACAGCCAACACAGTAATGCGATCGGACTAGACTGATCAAGATAGTTGTTTTTGTTTAAGAAATAAATACAAATATTGTACACTTGCCGACCAATATATCGCGGTCGATCACCACCAGCGGCTCAGGTCTAGACGGCATGGCGATATATTGATGCATCCGATAGGCAATATGTTACAAACGGCGCAGTAAATATCGCAGCAAAGTGAAACAAAAGCTGCGTACCCGTCTACTAGTTGCCACACAAAGAAATAATCCAAATCGCGCGACAAAGAAAACGGGACTTAACATTAATTTTTGCTTGTGCGCTCGCCCACAATCTTCAGTTCGTGACTAGTTGTTGATTAGGAAACATCGCAATATTTGTCAGTATAGTATGCGAAATATAAATGCTAAGAAAATTAAGAACTACTTGGTACATATCAGTTTGCAGTTTATTTTTGAATATACAAAGTGATAAACGAACTTATATACCCACATATTAATATAGTTAAATGCATTCCAAAATTTGTTCAGTAAATTATCAAAAATGTTTGTACTTATTCAACTTCGCATGAGATATACATATGTATGTACATACAGTATATCTTATCAGAGTTTGGCTTATCCGCGGACACAATGAAAACTATATATGTGTCTAATGTGAAATCCATATACATATGTATGTGCATCTACATATATAAGTAGTTATAATCAAATATGCAATGAGGACTAGTTTCTCTTCTAATAAGTCATTTGTTTCTAAATATTGTTTTGATAAAGATTTGTTTATTTGCTTCTGAGTACAAACGTGCAAATGTCAGCAGATTCAATCTAGCCTGATTGGCTGTCGTGATTTCCATCTTTATAAATTGGAAGAATGATAAAACATCAAAAAAAAAAGTTGGGCTCCATACAAATGTAAACAATATTCTGTACAAAGCTCTGCCAGTATAAATAAACAAAAGATTAATGCGCATTTAAGATACAGAAAGATGTACATACATATGTACATATGTATGTGAGGCATGAATAATAAAGCGTATAAATATTTACATATGTAGGATTCTGTGATTTTCACACCCCTATGAAACGATGCATAAGGAATGTATAAGTTTGCCAATTTCATCATAAATAGTTGTCAAATATATATATATAATGTTATGTTGTGTTCAATTATTTATTCATCTTTCAGAACTCTCAAAATGTCTGATCAGACCGGTGGAAAGTTCATCTTTGATTTTCAAAAGCTAGTGGAAACCTTCACTAAGATCTGTCCGGACTTCACCGATGAGCCAAGCTATGCGAAGGCAACGGTGAGTCGCCGTTTTGCAGAGCAAGTGATTTTCGAGTACAGCAAGCAAATGAAAGCGGCCAAGGCGCTGAAGAAGAACAGCACTTGGAGATTTGTGCTGGATGACGGCAAGTCTGTAAAGCACTCGTTGATCATATTTATGCATGCCAAAAATACAAGGCAGCCGCAACAGCCTGTCCTGGTAGATGGTTGTCTGGAGATAACCTTTAAGGAGGCCAGTCTATTGGCGGTGGCAAAGTATTGCCAAATAGTACCATATCTCGTTGAGCGCCAGGAGATTGTGCTCACTCCGTTAGCCGGTGCCGCATTCGCCAAGGATGACATGCCCAAGCTGGCAGCTGCTTTAGAGGAGCCGCTGTCTCAACTGCTGATGGCCGTCATCAGTAGTTGTCAAACTGATGGGTACCACCTGGAGCACAGTCGTTGTTACATTGCGGTCGCTGCGCTAACCAGGACGGTCGCGGATCTGAAGCTACGTGCCACTTTGGTTAAGGATTGCATTAAAATGTACCAGCTACATGGCAAAGACTTTGACATTGTCAAATATCAAATTTGTATCAAGTTTTTGAAATCCCCTACTATTGTTCGCTCTTCAAATAATGTTGAGATCGACAAGTTGGTATCGGAAATAATGGCATTTAATATGACTGACGACTCAAGTGAGTCATGTAATAAGAGCGAAAAGCGTAAACCTATGAGATGTGCTGCACTTTTTACCGGTCCAATTAAGAAGAATGATAACTAATGAGATTTAGTAAAGGAAAAATAACTTAAATGACGTTGAGTTTTTGTATAGGTACATTTTGTTTGCCTAAAGGATTTTGTCAGATTTACTATGCTATTTCCGAACAATTTAATTATTCTTCTGAAATGAAAGCGTATGAGCACAAAAAAAAAGAAAAGAAAACAGGTACAAATGTATAAGCTATACAAAATAAAATGTTTATTCATAAGCGCATTATAAATGTATTCTAAATGTATTTTTCCTATCCTATTTTTAACTGTTTCCAATTTTACAAGAAAAAAAACCAAACAAAATGCGAAAAATGTATACAACTAACATATTTTCAATAAATGCATCTCAAAAGTTGCTAAATAAATTGTAAATGCAATTTCAATTTAGGATTAACTTGCACACGAAATGTATCTGGAACTGTCTATATTGAGGTTACACCCCACAGCTCTTTATTTGAAAGCCGCTCATTCAACAGAGTAAACAATTTATGTGTTTTCTACTTTAACTGCTACACTTGTATCCATGTACATCATCAATGCATACTTGAGTGATTTGAACTGGCAGTACAAAGTTAAATTCTACCTAATTGTTCGCCATTTTGACTAGGTAGGGCAGAGCTTAAGTTTTAGCTTGTTTTTGTTTTGCTGTGTTGTTTCCTGTATGCCTGAAGCTTTTCAGTGAGTTTGTTGTTTTGTCGGTGTGGCGACGCCAAAGCTGCTCAGAGATTAGGCTGCGTCTAGTCAAAAGGAAGTGGGAAAGGGAAACTGGTGCGACCCTTTTGCGGTCTCTGCTTTTGGTAAAGTTTTGCACTGAAAAGCCTTTAAGTTGCGAAGGATATCGCAAAGCAGGCATTAGGAATATCTGCAAAAACGATGCATAGTTGATAAGCGTAAAAGGGCCAAGCAAAATAGCTAACAAAAAAAAAGTATAGCAACCAACAAAGAAACACATGAAAATTATTAGAAATGGTATCTGCCATCATTACATTATTCTTGAGCTCTCACTTACTTTTGGTTTAATTAATTTTCATGTTGGTAGCAGTTTTGGGATTTCTTAAGGTGTGTTAATGAATAATAAAATAAAGCTGCTGGTTACATGCCATTTATAATTAATACGAATACGCAAGAGAAAATCTTGTAAATAATTTAAAATGTCTCTAAAAAGTTGACATTTTAAAAGTTTTTCTTATAAATATAATGTGAGTGTACTTTGTGAAAAATATTCAATGTGGTACACTCAATTTGTATAATTAAAAAATATGTCGTCCAATTTGCACTTTCATTTGGAAGTGCAACTTGTAATCCAATTACCTTTAAAGTTTACTGAATTAATCGGAATTGATCATCAATTACAGTGCTGGCTATTTTAGTGTTAAGCAACATCGTATCATATTGAGTATCGCTGAAGAATCGAAATCGCTAATATCGTTGAGCGATCGATATATCGATATGATGGCAATAAAAATAAGCGGCAAGTAGGCATCACAACAATCAAAACACACGTCGATCTCATTTGTGTAGCATGGAATCCATAAATTTTAATGATTTCTCCGAAAAGGAACGCCATGACATTATCACTGCATTTCTCAATAAGATGAGGGAGGCAGAATCCATGCACAGTGCGCACCGCTTCTTTCAGTATTATCTGAAACAATTCTACAAGATACCATACAAGCTGCGCGAGGACATTATCTATTGTCAGTCAGCTCTAAAGAATTATCTTACGGTGCATCGGGTAAATAATAAACATGAATAATACTATACATTTTTAATTAATTATTTCGCCCATTCTTGCAGACAATCACGGATGTATTTGCCGAACAAAAGAGCGCCGTAAGTTGTCCAGTTGCGGTTGTTGTAATAGTTTTAATTTAGCTTATATTTTGCATACTTAGGATCCGGCGACTAAAACTAAATATCTACTCGAAATCGAAGAAACTCTGCACGAGATCAATGCAGAATGTCAGTACTTGATAATGAAGGTAGAAGAGGATATTGATCGCTTTTGCTTGCCCTTTACGGAGCAGAAGCTGCATCCCAATAGAAACCTGGTTAGTGAAGTTGTTAGCAGAGCCCTCGTTCCTTCTATTTGTAGTAGTGCTAACTCTGTGCCAGTTAAGCCGCATATCGTGATAGAGCGTCCCACAGTTAGTCAATTACTGTGCAAGTACTTTACCGTCGACATAGAGACTGTAGATAAACCAATAAAATCGACAGCGTCAGTTTCCAAAAAGAAATCACTTTCGCATACTGCTTCCATCAAGCGACCAACAACAACGAAAAAAGGAGGTGCAGCAATTGCATCACCAAAACCGGAGGCTGTTGCCATAAAAAGCGATGTGGTTAAAGCGAGTCGTCTGCATTTGAAAGCGGCACTAGAGAAAGCTCGTCTCAACAAAATTAGTGGAACTAGCGATAGTAAAACGCAAAGTTCTAAAGAGATGTTTTTGAAACACTTTGACCTGTGCACACAGCTGGAGAATAAACGCATTATTTTGAACCAAGCGCTCAGTCAGAAGCGAAGGACAAAGCTTGCTCAGAAATAAAATAACACTATAATATTACTGTTGAGTTATATAAGTTACCTATAAGTGAAATATGGAAAACAACTCTTTAGTTTGATGATACTTACAATACGCAAATCAGCAGATTTAGCTGTATTGTCGAGTTATATGAAAGAAAGTGAAACTACTTGACTCTAGCCATAAATTTGCTTTAAATAAAATAATTAGGCTAAGATACAAATATATACATATATGTATATATATATTATATTCCATTCACATCTAATATAAAACAAAAATTGTGTGAAGTTTCTAATACCAATAAAATCTCACTTATGAGCTCGAAAAAATGTCAAAACATAAGTAGACAGTTGGCCATTAGCAACAAAAAAAAAGCCAACTCATTGCACCTTCTAGCGTTTTATTTGGCAAAGCTGAATAAGCGTGGAAACAAAACAGCGGAAAAGGACAATAGCGACTAATAGCCCCGTGGATGGAGTTGCCTTAGGTGCCGGAACAGTTGAACGTTCGTTGGAGTCGACCGTGTTGCTCATTTATCATTTACACGCCAACGCACGTTAACACAGATGAACAATGCAAGAAGACATAGCCGAGAGCTTCAGGATTTCTTTTGTGGCCCGAAGGAAAAATGCCGATCCCATTTAATGTAAAGGCCTGGGCTGCTCCAAGGCCCAGCGGCAGAGCACCGGACGGACCGAAACCAAGCCAAATTTGATTCACCCGCTTCTACCGTTGCCCATTACATTTGCATTGATGTCGGGTCGCCAAATTACTCGAAAAAATTACCAAGCAACATTCCACTGAATTGCTGTGCGGGCATCTCTACCCGCCCCCACTCCATCGTCCCTTTTGTATTCTGTTGCAAATTGTTTGTTTTCCTGCTCAACCCTTTTAATTTTTGTGGTAGGTAAAATTGCAATCCGTAAATGGTAATCCGATAAAATAAATTGAGCGTCATTTGTTTGTGAAATTAGTTAAAGTTATGTTTATTCATACCAAAAACCACAGATTATTGACCAATTATGTACTGCATATATAACAAAGAATTGTCATTGAAACTAGAACCACATATTAAATAACAAATAATCTTTGTAATTGCAATAAATTAAAATAAAGGCAAATTTTGAATACGCTTTGCCTTCTTGGCCGATAGGAGACTCTTCAAAAACCGATAGCCATAGCTCGATTACAAATGTTGCGCGCGCATTGCGCCAGGGCTGCATTAATGTCGAGTCTTATCATTCATCAATTAGCAGAAACAGCTGTCAGCAGCTTAAATGTGTGAAACAATTTGCCGAAAAACAATGGTTATTATACGTCGAAGCGCGTTAATTGGGCAAATTCTGCGACGCTGTCATCGCGCAGGTATTTAATCTTGTGCAGGTATTTGTGGTTTATGTTAATGTCCTTGTACACGTGCAAATCTGAAGTGGAAGGCGCTGTGGCATCATTATGACATTCAAATGCGTTTTGCTTATATACAGTTGCAGCAAATACAAACAATAAAAACAGCTTGACATGTTTTCATGGCAATTGGCCGCCGGCAGAGCAAAGAGACTTCGAGCAGCACATGCGCATTGTGCCGGAGTTCATCAACGAGGCAGAGGAGAAACAGTTGCATGAGGAAATCGAACCCTATATGAGCCGGCTGCGCTATGAGTTTGACCACTGGGACGATGTGAGTAAGCGGAACGCAATTTAAAATACCAACTTAATTCCCCGTTGGCAGGCGATACATGGCTTTAGGGAGACGGAACGCAAAAAGTGGTATCCGCAAAATCGAGAGCTTCTGGAGCGTGTGCGTCTGCTAGCCTTTAATGGCGCTATTATGCCCTACGTGCATGTGCTGGACTTGGCCGCTGACGGTGTCATCAAGCCGCATGTGGACAGCATTCGCGTAAGTCTATCCAGCCCAAAACAAGAGTAGCTTTGATTAAACTCTCATTTCGTTAACAGTACTGCGGCAACACCATTTCGGGCATCAGTTTGCTCAGCGACAGCGTCATGCGTCTGGTGCGCACAGATGCCAAAAAGCATCAGCAAAACGGAACAAGTACCACAAGCAACGAAGAGGACACCGCGTACCGCCAGCAGCCGGTGACTGCGCTGGAAAACAATTTCTATGCGGATCTACTGTTGCCACGTCGCTCACTTTACATCATGAGCCACACGGCTCGATACAATTTCACACATGAAATTCTGGACAAGGAGCATTCAAAGTTTCTTGGCAAGTCCGTGACGAAGGAGCGTCGTATATCCATAATTTGCCGCAATGAGCCGTAGAAACGGCCCCTGACTTTTTTTTAAATAGCTAACTTATTATTTTATTGTTATGGAAGTATGTCCGATTTAGTGATATTTTGTTTAGTTGTTCGAAATTAAAGAGTGAAACAAATTGAACTGGCTTAAATTCATAGAAAATGCTTAGAGCTCACAATTTTATTTGCACAACACTTGACACCCTTTTGCCCAAAGTGCTGCTTGTTATTTTACGGCCTTTCTCCCACAACCATTTTTTCAATGTTCAAATTTTAGAGAACCACACTCTTTGCACCTTGACGTTGCCGATAACAGAACGCGACGATTTGCAAATTTGCAAATGATGTCATTAATTTAGGGGACAACTCTATGCCATGAATAAACGTGCCTCTTGTCAGCGGTCCCCTGCTGGGGTTATGACTATTGTTGATGATATACGATGGCAGATGAAGAATGAGCAAGAATAATCATATCCCATATTTTTCATGACGTGGTCTCCCTCTCTCTCTCTCTCTCTTTTGGGACGCCCAGCGGGTGGTTGTGGGTGTCAAAAAGCTCGCTCTTGTTTTCTCTTCCGCTGTTACATTTTGAACGGCATCCACATTGCTGTTATTCAAACTGACCGCTCAATGAGTAAGGATTTAAAACAATGTAAGTAACGAAATAAATTACAAGAAAATCGAATCGAGTTGTATGCTATTTACAAGGGCGCTTTGGTATTTCGCTTGGTGGATTTAAATTTATGAATAATTATAATTACACCCACACATTCCTTTATGAAAAGTCTATTGTTTGAACAACATGACTTTATAATTACAAGTATTAGCTACACAAATTTATTATTATTATTAAATGCAGTTAATAAGAAGATAGTTGTTTGATTGGGCTGTGAGTCGCCAGCAGACGCCTCAGAGCATTGGGGAAATACACCTGAGCATCGCTGTCAACTGCGGGGATGTCAATAAAAAAGGCATCAGCATTTAGTGCTACTCAGAAATCTGCTCAACAATACAGAAAAAAAGGAATACAAATAAGAACAAGAAAAATGAAAAAAGCGATTTTTCTTTTTTTGTTCAGACCCCAGCGATACTCGTAAAAAAGCAAACAATTCCCATTGGCAGCTGAAAACTTTTGCACAAATTATCAACAGTTAAACAGTTTGCAACTGGGGCGACATTTTCAAGTGCTAACCCAAAAAAAAAAGAAACGCAACAAATAAAAAAAGGACAACATATTGTTCAACTTTTATTCGGAGCTGCTTTATTTTGGCAATTCAACGGTTATTATTATTTGCATGGCCAACCGCAGACCTATCCAAGGAATCCCCTCATAACAAATTCACCCTTTGTGAAGTTGGAAAGTTGCACATTTCAATTTTTAACTTTTTCCACAACCCGCTTTTCAGCACTTGACCATTTTTTGTTGGCAGATACGCCTTACATAAATGTATAAATAAATATATATATATATATATATATTTATAGGTAGGTTTGAAGACCGAAACAAATGGCCAGAAAGTGGTGTAAATAATGGCAGATGGAGGTTGTTTGATTAGTTGAGAACTACGATAAGGAAAACGATTTTATGTTAGCTGTTTATGAAATGATTCATAGTTGGAATACGCACAAGGTAGTAAAAGTAGTTAAAGTAGAGCTAAAGGCAAAAAATTAGGCAAAATAAAATAAGTAAGGCTTTGCTTAATTTATCCATCTACTATATTTGTGTATATTTGCATATTTAGAGCAGCAGGTGCTACTGCACCAATTTTCCACCTACTTCTTATCTTTTACCCAACTTGAAACATGTGTTTTGCTTACTTATGCGCCACTTGCCCCAGCATAGTTGGCTATAAAAAAATGTTAAAAAGAAAAAACAGGCTTGAGCCGACATTCTTATCGTGCTTTAAGTGACTTGGGCGCAGGCTGTCGTGGAACACTAAATGCTTCCTTTGCACGCCAAGGATATTGCTGCAGGCTTTTCACTTGATCTCTATGCTCCTCTAACTAAAGAGAAATTAAATTAAATTCCGTTTTTCTTGCCGTTTTTGCTCATTTTCAGTCTTAATACCCTAGAGTCAAACTTAGAGTACATACATGATTGTATATCTTTTTAATTTAATAATAATCAGATAAAGCGCTCTAAAAATATCATAAAAGTTTAAAGGACTTTGCTAAAACTCTACGCAAATAACTTCGACTCAACCTATTCATTTTATTTAGGGTTCTTTACTTATTTACAATATGCATCCTAATACAGGGCAGCTCATAGTCGAGCAGCTCGCTTGATTCTTGTTAATTTGCTGCATTTTCTTGGCAGAGCAAGGACAGCAAACATAAAATGCATAGTTTGCATTAAGTGCGGATTCTATCAAAACGCCCAATTCAACTGACAAATGATGCACAGTGGACTGAATTAAATATATTCTAAATCATCGACTTATTGTTAAAATAAAATCTTTTAATTGTCTTTATTGGCTGATTAAACATAAATAATGCAATTATAAATAATGTAAAAGTTTTGTCAACTGAACATTCAGTGCAAATATTTTTGTTTCGTTTCCATTGTGAGTCGAATCATTTGTATATCTGTGTTAGAAGTTTGTCGATTTGTTCACAATTTTTGCACTCACCCAAACTAAGTTTGAATATTTAAAGAATATTTGAAGTGCTTCGCTTGAATTGGCTTTCGTTGAAGAGAATAAATTTGAATTGATTTGAAGATATCGCTTAAAGCAACTTCTTGAATAGTATGAGTAATTAATATTCAAGTATTAAATTGATTATTCTACTTTGGTAGTATGCCATATGATTCCAGAACAACACAGAATTCATTTAATCATTATTATTCATTTTTCAAAAGCGCTAATCCAATTAATTAATGAATTTAGGGATTATATTCCTCATGCAACGTTTCAAAAGTCTCAATTATTATCTGGTCAAAACTATTCAAAGCAATTTTTTAGCATGCACATTTCGTTACCAGACTAAATTCCAGCACACAGAACGTTAATCTCTCAAAAAAAAGAAAGCAATATTTTTGCTTTAACCCGAATAAATTTCTCGAATATTGTGGTAACTTAGTTCGAATTCATAAAAATATTAATACGATTTGGTAAACACAATCATCGTAAATACCAATACAATTAAAAATCCATTTAATGAAGTCCACAACACTCAAGATTATAAGTATTGCTGCCATGAATTCAGTATAAGCCTTAAGATAACGTATTAAATTGAATATAACGGACATCGTATATATAGATTACTTAATTTCATTGAGTAATATTATCAAATGATCTTTTAAACATTGCCCTTCGCTAATGAACCTGTTGTCTTATTATTTTAATTATTAATTTAATTAATTTTCCTGTGTCAGCATAAGTCAACATTAAATAAACACAAAAGTTAGTAAAAAAAAAAAAAAAAAAAACCGTAATTTCAATTTTTATTACTAATCAGAATTGTCAAAATGTATCATTTTTTTTCCTCTGAACAATAAATAAATCTCAACAAATAAATAATAATCAAACCGTAGTCGGATCCTGCTATTAAGAGCTAATCGTCTAATAGGAAATCGGGCACATATATACATACGCACAGACATATGTATATATGTAAGTGCCAATGTACATAAACTTAATCGCTCTTGCGTTATCTCTGTTTATTATACGCTCTCCAAATGCCGTTTTATGTGTTTCAATCGCTTGGTTGAGCGCATATAAAAGCTAATCCGTTTGCCTTCGTCTCCAGTTCTCAATTGGAGTCGTTGGTGGCATAATGCAGCTCCTCAGCGGCATATTTCTGTTAGGGGCCCTGCTCTTTATGAGCACAGGCCAATCGGACGCAGTGTGTGGCTATGAGGTATGTGAGATGCATATATGTATATATAATTATCACGATTGCGTATGCGTAACATTAATCTGTCATTCCAGTCGTGTCCTGCAACGAAGCCAAACATGATTAATGTGCATTTAGTGCCACATTCGCACGACGATGTCGGCTGGCTGAAGACGGTCGATCAGTATTATTATGGACATAAGAATAATATACAACACGCTGGCGTACAATATATTTTTGATTCGGTGGTCGCCGAGCTATTGAAGGATTCGTCACGTCGCTTCATACAAGTGGAGACGGCATTTTTCTTCAAGTGGTACCAGGAACAAACGGAGCAAGTCCGAGGACTTGTAAAGAATTTGGTCAACGAAGGTCGCTTGGAGTTTACAGGTGGCGCATGGAGTATGAACGATGAGGCCGCCGTTCACTATCAAAGCGTCATTGATCAGTTCTCACTGGGCTTAAAGTGGGTAACAGTCAATAACAACTTTCTGCTCAATTTTATGATGGCAATTTCCACTTAGAATTCTAAATGATACCTTTGGCGCTTGTGGACGTCCACGAATTGGCTGGCAGATTGATCCCTTTGGGCATTCCCGTGAGATGGCCTCGATTTTTGCACAGATGGGCTATAATGGTGAGTTTTTTGCCCGCATGGATCACGTTGAGAAGGGTAAACGTGTGGAGGACATGGCAATGGAAATGATTTGGCAATCGAGTGAGTCATTGAGTGACTCGGATATCTTTACGGGCATGCTCTATCATCACTACTCGGCTCCACCAGGATTCTGCTTTGACATTCTCTGCAGCGATGACCCAATTATCGATGGCAAGAGCTACGATAATAATGTTAAAGATCGAGTCGATAGCTTCGTGAGCTATGTGAAGAAAATGTCTAACTCATTCCGAGCCACACATGTAATGGTGCCCATGGGCGATGACTTTCAATACGAAGACGCGGAAATCAATTTCAAGAACATGGACAAACTAATCAAGTAAAACATATATTTTATATTGAAATGGATCTTATCTTATCTTACCTTAAATTATGATTATTAGGTATGTAAACCAGCGACAACTGGAAGGCTCGAAAGTGAACGTGTTTTATTCAACACCCTCTTGCTACCTCAAGGAAGTGCACCAAATGCAGCTAAATTGGCCAAATAAGACACAGGACTTCTTCCCGTACTCCAGTGACCAACATTCCTATTGGACCGGCTACTTTACCTCGCGTCCCACACAAAAGCGCTTTGAGCGCGATGGCAATCATTTGCTGCAGACCGTCAAACAGTTGAGTACGTTCGCGAAATTGACGAGCGCCCAGCAAACGGAAAATTTGGACTCACTGCGTCAAGTGATGGGCGTAATGCAGCATCATGATGCCATCACGGGCACTGAGAAGCAGGCAGTTGCCCGCGACTACGATCGCCTGCTCACCGATGCTATTGTCGATGCCCAGCATAATGCACGGGATGCGCTTCGAGTGCTCACCAATCTGAGCACCGGAGAGTTCGATAGCTGCTTGGAGCTGAACATCAGTGTCTGTGCATTTACTGAGGATAGTGCCAACAATGTGGTTGTGACTCTCTTCAACCCACTCGCCCATCCCTCTGCCCAATATGTGCGTGTGCCGGTTAAGAACGAACAATACTTGGTGACAAATGAGAAGGGTATGTTTAAATAATTTGACCCATCAATTTACTCATCTTCATCAATCTCTTCATATAGGGCAACATGTTCCTTCGGAGGTGGTGCCGGTGCCTTGGCAAGTTCTGGCTATTGACCACCGCTCGAATGCCACACAGCATGAGTTGGTCTTCAAGGCAACTGTGGACAAGATCGCCAACTTCTACATACGTAATCTGCCGGCGCCGAGAAACCCACAGAAGCCAGTTTTCAAACGTTTTGAAAAAGTGCATTCGATGAAGCAGAAAGTGTCCAGTGATGATCCGGAATCGGATGAATTTGTTATACAGAATTCGGTAAGGGAACATTTTAAAATTGATAATCAGGCACAGCACAAACAGTTTGTAAATAAACTGATAGATGACTTTGATAGATAACACTAAAAAATAAATACATATTGACAAGCAATTTCCTTTGCAGTTAATCAAGCTCGAGTTCGACAGGAAAACCGGACACCTGAAGACTGTGCAAATGAACGGAGTAACGGAGGATATTGAGCAAAATTTTGGCATATACACAGGTGCCCAGGGTAACAACCAAGGAGCTGAGCATCGTTCCTCTGGAGCATACATATTCCGGCCCAATGGTGACATTAATCTACTGACAGATAACGCTGACTACACCATTTTCGATGGTGTTCAAGTTAAGGAAGTCCATCAGCATGTGAATGAGTGGATTTCTCAAGTAATTCGCATCTATGAAGGCGTCAATCGGGTAGAATTTGAGTGGTTGATTGGACCCATACCGATTGCGGATGACGAGGGTCGGGAGATTGTGACTCGCTTCAAGAGTGGAGTCGCCTCCAAGGGTGTCTTCTACACCGATTCAAATGGACGCGAGATGATCAAGCGTGAAGTAAACAAACGCGAGTACTTCACTCCCAATATGGCAGAGTCCGTTAGCGGCAACTATTATCCCGTTACTGCACGCATTTCCATTGAGGATGAGCACAATCGAATCGGTCTACTCAACGATCGGGCCCAGGGTGGATCTAGTCTCCAAGATGGCCAGCTGGAACTCATGCTCCATCGTCGCCTTCTTAAGGACGATGCATTTGGGGTGGGCGAGGCCCTAAATGAGACTCAATTCGGTGTGGGTTTAATTGCACGAGGTAAAGTGTATCTCATCCTAAACTCAGCTGAGGAGAAGCCCACAATTGGAGAGCGCTTGGCACAACAGGAAATTCATCTGCCGTTCTGGAAATTCTTTAGTAGTTCGAATGCGGCCAGTGTGGTTAAGCCAGTGATACCAGATTTCAGCAATTTCCCGCAATCGGTTAATCTGCTAACACTCGAGCCGTATTCCAGCAATGAAATCCTTATGCGCATTGAGAACTTTATGGATCACAGTGAGGGTCACGCAGTCAGCTTCAATATTCGCGACATCTTCGACTCGTTGGGTGGCAAGGAGGTCAGAGAAACTACCTTGGATGGCAACATGCCCCTGAGTGACATGAAGAGGTTCAAGTTCCATCACCAAGGATCAATGCCAACGGGTGTGGAATACTTTACAGCTCCATACGATCCGTTGTGGGCTAATGGTGCAAGTGACTCCTCTAAATTCAGTGTCACATTGAATCCCATGCAAATTCGCACATTTATTATTAAATGGTCATATGGAGACGAGGAAAAACAAAATAAATAGATTATATTAATAGATTTTTTTAGAGCTCATATTTGTTTAATAATAGTTATAGCTTGCACAATGTAAACTCAAATTTGGACTTTCACCTAACTCCACATCCAAGTAAAAGCTTCTACAATAATTACTTATGCAAAACAAAAATTGTTATTGGAAAACTTTCGTGCCAATTTTCTTTGGCTTTAAATCAGCATACAAATTAGCCAAGCTAAAAGTCTTGGCTCTTTGCACCCTCACCCAGAGTAACCAATTTTAACTCTCAGCGCACGAGATGTCAATAAATATTGGCCATAAATTGTCCTGGCCAACATCTGCGTGCTCAATAACCACACAGCTTAAGGTCTACATACATATATCTATATATATATATGTATATATATGTTTGCTTTTGGCTTCTGGCTGAGATGGCTCCTGAAAATCAGCAGCAGATGTTTATTAAGTCACAAGACAAGAAGCAGACGGCCCTCGTCTGTTCTACCTGAGGCTATTATTTATTTGTGTGATGCGATTCGCAACACAAAATAATTGCGCAAAAATCATTGAAGAAAGCGGCGGATTCTTTCATTGTTAACAGATTACGGTTGCCTTGTCGTGCATTCTGTTCATTATTTGCAATTCGTATCGCACTGACAGGAAATGAAACTCTTGCAACACCTTCGCGTTTAACTTTTGGAATTTAACACTTATAATGTATAAATATATAAATATTAAATATTTTTGTACAATATTTTCAGATATTATAATAAATAAGTTATGACAATATGAAATTTAATCAGAAAATCGATTATTCCTATGGGATAATAATTTTTTTTCCAAACATAACTGATGAGTTTGTTTGGGATAACTTGGTAAACAGAAAATGTTTCATGTTAGAGCTCATCTTTGCATAAATTGTTCTTTTAATAGCTATATGATATAGTTATCCGATCCTACCGGCTCCGACATATGTACTGTCCACAGCAAAACGAGGGATGTGTGACCAGTTTCGTGAAGATTGCTTAACAAACTGAGAAACTAGACAAAAAGACCAACAGATATTGCTTAAGCCCCTTTCGCATTGGCAAAAAATTATTTATAAATAAGACAAGTAATAGGGTAATTTGGCAATCCCTGTTCAGCTTTTAGAAAATCATCAATAAAGTATGAAAAATATAATTAGCGCTGAAAAGAGATCACCTTTTGGGCTGATCTGGCAGCACAGTCCAAAGGCGTTGCCACGTTTTTAATCAAAGCAGCATATTCACAGTAACATATTTAAAACTCACTGCAAACTTAAAAAACTGCATATCGATATATCAGGCTGTTTAATTTTTAATGCCATCAATTAAAAAACACATCGATTTTAATACTAGTTTTACTACTTTGCAAAAAACAAATAAATGGTAATACCACCTAAAACCCATTATACTTTACATTTCTTTTATATCGAAAATGAAAACTATCGTTAATATGCATATATCGATGTACCGTGTATCGAAAGAAGAAGAAAGCAACGAGTTGGCTTATAATTGACCGGGAAAAAATCAAACATCTATTGCTCTTTAGCCGTGCGACAAGCATAAGTTCGGGTCTCGCAGAACGGTTCCGAAATTGAAGAACGGTGCAACCGAAGTGATTCGGGATTGACGTGAACTTGCGTATAATTTTAAATGTAAATCAAATTCAAGTGCTGCGCAGAAGTAATGTAAAATCGTTGTAAAAATAAAAAGTCAACTGTATCATAATCGTATGCGTCGTGAATGTTAAATGTAAATTGTGCTTTAAATTTGTATGATCAATTTGCCTGTGCGTAAATGTGTCCGACTTTGAGCATTTATACTAACGCATACATATGCGTTTATGCTAGTGTGCGTAGAAACCGAAACGCAAGCGACTCAACAAACGACGACGACTCAACGCCGCCGACGCAGCAGCAGCAGCTGAGCTAAAGAAACGAAATTACATACACGCCACACATACTTGCGCACATCAAGTAAAGAGAAGCGCAGATAAAGCCACCATTTTAGCAGCAGCGAAGAAATAAAGAGCACAAGGCGAAACAGCAAAAGCAAAGTAATCGCGTTCGCCTTTGGATACAAAATAAAAGGTATTTTGCGCTAAATTTTGATCGTAAAGCAGAAGAACCTACACGTTAAAAGATGGCGAGTTTTCAAATACATCGCGACAACGAAAAGGAGAATCCAAAACCAATGAATTTCAAGGAAAAGGCCACTAAGCAGCCACTCGCCGTAATCGGTGTCAAGGAAAAGGCTCTTACAACGCGCACCAATGTGCTCAGCACCAAAAATAACCAAGGAAATGTGCCGCGCAACATCTCCGCGGCACCCGGCAATATGGTAAAGTTCCAGCACCTTTCCATCCTTATTTCATCGTTGTGTGTGTGCGTGTGTGTGTTTGTCATTCTAATGCAGCTGCCGCTTCAACTTTGTTGGTGGTGGTGAGATCACTGACTAGACACCAATGGTGGTGGGTTTTTTTTTTCAGCCTGTCTGTGTTTCCTCGATTACACCTAAAAAAAATTCTCTTTTATATTAATATGTATTTGCAATTGTTTTTGCTCTATATATGCATGCAAGTGTGTGTGTGTGTGTGTCTAATTTTTTTGCCGCCTAATCGGCAGAAGCTAACCTAGAAATGCACTGCGCAAAAGTGAATCTTGCGCGCGTTTTTTGTAGTTTAAAAAAGCGTAGGAAAAAAGGGAAGCAGCAGCATGCAAAAGGCTATTAAAGCAAACAAGCAAACGTGACGTGCATTGCAATGCAATTACAGCACACACTCATACACAAAGCGGGACAGAGAGTGAGACAGAGATAGCAAAAGAGAGAGTGAAATGTATTTAGGGAAGCCAGCAAAAGGCGCGCACAGTAAAAAAAAAAACAACAAGAAAAGCGGACGACGACTGCGCAGCCAGACGTAACAGGATTTGTCCATAGAGGGGAGAATATTTAAGAAAGCGAGACAGCAACTGATGTTCGTTCTCCTGTTGTTATCGTTGTTGTTGTTGTTGTTGTTGTCGTTGTAATGCTTCCCCTTCTAACACACACACACACACACATAGTGCTGTAATTGCGTTACTTTTGTTACTTATTTGTGTTTTCTTGTGTATTCTCGGTTTTCTTTCTCGCAGACCTTTGGCGGCGCTAAGAAATCGAATGTGGTGGTGCCAGTGGTGGAGCAGTTCAAAACCTTCTCCGTCTATGAGGATAATATCGACACACAGGTCCAAATAATTGCTGGCAAGTCGATAAGCAGCAATGTTGTCGACAAGGAGAATATACAACAACAACCCTGTGACAACCATACACTGTAAGTGCCTCAATCAGCGTCGTTTGAGTGTTGATTTTTCACCTATTCCACTTTGTTCATTCTCTCTTTCAGTGAGTTCACCAGCCAGAATGTTTATGATTTGGTTGCCACGCCCATGTCCGTCACCGATGTGCTATCACCGATGTCCGTGGACCGTTCCATGGCCGATGCCAGCAATATCAGCAGCAACCAGCTAACTGACAACAGCCTCTCCGAGGACAAGGATGCTGCTGCTATTGCTGCTGCTGCAGCCATGCAAGGTGTGATTCTGCCGCGCAACGATCGTCAGCGCTTCTTCGAAGTCGTTGAGTATCAGCAGGATGTGCTAGACAATTTCCGTCAGAGCGAGGTAAGTAGCACTAATTACTAAACACTCTATATATACATATATACAAAAGATTTGATCAACCATTCAAAATATGATAAGCGAACATTTCTTCTCTCTGCAAGTCCTCCTTTACTTAACGCTTACTCTGTGTGATGTGTGTGCCTTGTCACGTACTTAACCAAAGTTACATATGCATACCATTTAGTTGTATGTTGTTGTATAGACTACCACTACCACTACGCACACACACACACACACACACACTCACTGAGAATAGCTGGGCCCAAACAGAGCAGAACCCTGCTGTGCACCCTCAGACTCAGACTGCTGACGATTTCTTCGCGCGTCGCTGCTTTTCTTTTATTTTTCCTGCCTGCATCGTTGGTTTGTTTTTTTCTTTTCGTGTTGCTGTTTTATCAGTTAAGGAAGAACTCGCCCGTGTTAAGACTCTGCCACTTTCATATTCTTATGTGTTGCCCTGTTTCTCGACCTTTGTTGTAATTAGTTTTCAGACCCGTTTTTTGGTTCATTGCGCATTTGAAAAGAACGTCGTAAATAGTAAGGGTTATAAATTCTTAACTTTGGTAAATAAACACTTGAATTCGTTGATTAAATGTCGTTCATCTAAAAATAACTCAGCAAAAGGTGAGTTTTAAATGAATAATTCTTTCCCTTTCAGCAATAAAAAATATCCCATATTATATTTATATGAAATTTGGAATGCATTCGATTTTTAAATTCATTTCTATGCTTGAGTTGTATAAAGGAATTTAAGGCATTCTGGTTTAGTATTCTATTCAAGTTGGTCTGCCCAATCAATAATCGATAAAAAGCCGTGATTAATTTGTAATTTAAGATTTAATTATACATTTGAATTTAATTTATTTGAAATGCATTTGAACGTGTGTGGAATTGAGACGGCACCACAATTCGAAATGCTGACGCAGCAATTCCACACACGGATCGGAGATGAACTAACTATATAGAACTATATATATATAGAGAACTAACGTGAGGTCTTGTTGAACTGATCGTAGAAATCGTCACTGACTGCATTGCTTAGCTGGACGAGGGCATCCTTGCGCTGCTGATCCTGTTCGATGGCCAGCTTCGCATTGGCTCGCACCAAATCATCCAATTGCTGCTTGTGCTTGCGATCCATATCGATCTGCTTGAGCATCAGGGTGCGATCCATATTCATGGCATACTGCTCCCACTGTTTGTCCATCAGCTGCGTCTCCGTTTTGCGCTGCAACGTGTCCGTCAGCTGCTGTTCCTGGCCCTTGCGGAAGTCGAGCAGCTCCTCGGGTGTCATGCCACGGTACATGAAGGCGATCTTTCGATTCGGATTGGAACGTGACTGGGCAACGTCCGGATTCTCTGTGAGCATATCGCTGGACAGCATATTATAAATCTCGGCCATGTCATCCTCATATGTCTCCAGTTTTTCGCGTGCACGATTCGCTTGCTTCTGCTTGGCCAGATTGACGTTAAACTGGCGTATCTTGTGTATGATTTGATGGCGAGTGCGATGATCCGATTTGGCCATCTCCTCCAGATGCTTGTCGCGACACTGGACACTCTCCATGTACACATTGTCCGCTTGGCGACGTGCGTCCTCCGCCTGTTTGCGCTCCAGCACCTGCTGATCGAGCCAGGCGCGCTGTTGTTCCCGCTGCCTTATCTGGCGATCGTTCTTGCACAGATCCTCACCGTAGAAGATCTGTGCACTGGATATGCCCAGCGAGTTGTCGGCGTCGGCAATGCGGGCCGGTTTTGATTTCTTCAGAAAATTGGGATCGTTCAGATCGAATTCACGTCGCTGATCCTTGCGCTGATAGCGACAACGATAATAGTTGAGATCCGAGTCGAGAATGCGTTTCTCCTTCTCCAGCTCCTTATCCTTGGCGGTGATAAGGCGCTTCTGCAGCTGCTCCTGCTCCTCGTAACGTTTATCACATTCCAGTTGAACACTTTGCTGCTTCTTCTTCTCCAATATCTGACGCTCCAATGTGTCCAGATCAAGCTGCAGCCGGCCGAGAGAAAAGTTCAAAGTAATCTAATCCTTGCTGCTCCTGCTGCTCTTCTACTCACCCCAAAGAGTCGCTGCCTGGCATTGAAGATGCGCTTCTTACGCTCCTCCTCGTACTGTTCGCGCTTCTGCAGTTTGACCGCCTCGCTTAGGTCATCCTTGGTGCACAAGGACATCTGCAGTGCCATCTTGTCCTTTAGAAACTCTGATCTATTCTATTAAATATATAAACACGTATAGACACTCGTAGTTGAGTCTGTTTCAGTATGAAAGTATTTCGCTGTCTGATATTCAAACCGGATTTGTGCTTTGAGTTTGTTTGCTCGGTTGCCGGGTCGGGTCGTTTTTGTTGATTGTTAATTGTTGTTTGTTGGCTCGTAGCTTAGTTTCTCGTTTGTAGCATATCAACAGCAGGCACAACCCTCTTAAAACCTCAAAGACCCTGAGCTGTCAGCAAACTGTTTACATTATCGGTAGAAATAATGCGCACATCTTATGACCATAATTATTATAGACATGTAGATCTTTCTTGTTGTTATTCGATTATAGGTTGTTGTTTTCCTGCAATAGTTTCTATAAACTTTTTAACCTTTATTTATTTTTATTATTATTATTATTAGTTTCTTTTCAGGAGTAGTGTCTATAATCGTCTTAATCAAAGTAAAGCAAGTTTCAAACTTTAATCCTTTGAGATTTGCCCGGTTCTTTAATTAGAGCTACATAGCAAATAAATTATCCCGTAGCGGAAAACTTGGTCCATTTCCCTGTGTACTTTACTACCCATGAGTTTTGGCGTTTGACGTGTCCAATAATCGTTAAATTGCCCATTAAATAAACACCTAATGTACAGCGTGTTTGTATTGCTGTTTTGGCCAACAAAAACAAAAAAAAAAAGAAGAAAAGATTTGTGCGCCGGGCGTGGCGCAGCTCATATATTTAAATGCGGCTCACGTACTGCGAAATAACCAATAAACAAATAAAAATTGGTAAATTCGATTGGGGAAAACGCTGACGTCGCCGGGGAGTAAAAGAGGAGTCCGGCAAGCGTGCGAGTTTGGTTCCCAAGAGTAGTCGCAGTTATTTGAAGTATGGGTTGCCAAATTCGAAATAAAATATATATAAAACAACGTATCTGTGGAAGGTGCAGAAAATAACAAGCATTGCAAAAGGTGTTAAGTTAAATATTTGTGCAATTGAATGAGTAAATTAGGAAAGGTATTTTGTGTGCGATGTTTGTGGCTTACAACTTTTAAAAACAAATTAAAACTAACTTTAATTGAGATTGAGTATTTCGAAATTAAAACTAACTTTAATTGAGATTGAGTATTTCGAACTCTAGATAAAAGCCATCCTCCATTTATTGCAACATTTCTTTTCTTTTTTTATTTAATTTATTTTCCGTTTTCGTCCTTGCAGAAGAAGCATCGCCCAAAACCGCAGTACATGCGTCGCCAGACTGACATCAATCATTCGATGCGCACCATTCTGGTTGATTGGCTGGTTGAAGTTGCCGAGGAATATAAACTGGATACTGAGACACTCTACTTGTCTGTCTCATACTTGGACCGTTTCCTCAGCCAGATGTCGGTGAAGCGCTCCAAGCTGCAACTCGTTGGCACTGCTGCCATGTACATTGCCTCGTAAGTAACCAAAATCCAGCCACCCACTCGTAATAGTTGTGTGGTTAGTAAGTGACAAGCTTATAGTCATTTATCACGGAGAGACAGGCGAGGATATATTAGGTGTGATTGATAGTTTGTTGGCTTAAGCACTTAAGCTAATCAAATTATTTTACAATATAGACTCATCACACACTGATTAGCTATTGACACCATTTACCATAAATTTATTTACCCAGCTGTAAAAATCATAATATTCTGTACCATTTACTCTGTTTGGCTGTTCAAGTTTGCCTCATCTATTTTATTATTTTATAATATTTTTGCTCACGCAGTAAATATGAGGAGATTTACCCGCCAGATGTTGGAGAGTTTGTCTTTCTCACCGACGACAGCTACACAAAGGCGCAGGTGCTGCGCATGGAGAATGTTTTCCTTAAGATTCTCTCCTTCAACTTGTGTGCACCGACACCCTATGTGTTTATCAACACCTATGCGGTGATGTCCGATATGCCCGAGAAGCTGAAGTGCATGACATTGGTAAGTTGGCCCGTGCCCGTGCCCGTGGCAGCATTTAGGATCAATTGTGCAATTGTTACTTTACGATTTGCAGTATATTTGTGAGCTGTCGCTGCTGGAGGGAGAAACTTATATGCAATATTTGCCATCATTGATTTCGGCTGCTTCACTCGCATTTGCGCGACACTTTTTGGGCATGCCGATGTGGACATCTCAGTTGGAGGAGATAACCAAATACTCACTGGACCAATTGAAGAATATCGTGTTGATGCTGTGCAAGACGCACAAGGCAGCCAAAGATCTAAGTACGCAGGCCATACGGGAAAAGTACAATAGGGACAAGTAAGTTGTGCAATTCATTTCACTCTTGCTTTAGTTTATGGCAACTAACAAACGCGTTTTGTAACTCCTTTGCAGATACAAGAAAGTGGCTTCAATGGAGTCCATTGAAATGAGCGAATCCGAAATCAATGAGATTGTCAAGGATCATAATGCGGCCAGCCAAATTAAACCGGAGGCCAATTTGTTTTATAAGTTTTAAGTGTTTTTTACTTCAGCATCAGCCATGATCAAATTGTATTGTAATTTAGCGTTTTTAATGTAATGTAACAACACACTTCTAGTAGATACATTCGTCGTAACTGTTAGTACAATCAGTTAAGAAATTACTGCCAGCTGCCAAAGCGCGCCCGCGGATTGCAACAAACCACCTGTCACCACGAAAGCTACCTGGACC
Organism: Drosophila neoperkinsi; assembly: GCA_037043555.1. Lineage (NCBI taxonomy): Eukaryota > Metazoa > Arthropoda > Insecta > Diptera > Drosophilidae > Drosophila > Drosophila neoperkinsi. The sequence goes on from JBAMBG010006382.1 coordinate 41,260, forward strand.
AATTGTATTTGCTGACTGGCCATATAAAAGATGAGCTACGACAAAGAACTCTCAAACACCAACCATACATATAAACACACAAGTGCGATCAAGTCCAGGACGAGAGCTTGCAACGCAAAGCGTGCGCAGCAGCAAATGATTTTAGAGAGCACCACAAGCAAGAGGAATTAACACATACACAATAATCAGAAAATAATCGGAATCATAGGCATTTGAGTTCATTTCTTGTTTGCTTTCATTGTATTCTTTATATCTAACGTATTTATATATATATATATTCAGATATGTATGTTAACAATAAGTCTCTCATCATTTTGCAACTAACGCTCAGCCCAAATTAAATATCATAACATATTTATGCTATACATACATATATATATATATTGCAAACTAAATAGGCTATAAATGTTCTGTGAACCCCAAAAACAAATATATCAATTTTACTTCAAACACCAATAATATTTTACTACCCCGACTAACTGAAACTGAACCGGTTTTTAGCTAGTGTTTTTTTACATATTACCCATATACAAATTTACACGTAAGGACACGCTTACTACAAGTTTAGTTGAACTTTTTTTATTATATGTAATAAGCCAATAAATACCAATATCAATGTAAGTTGCCCAGCATAGTAAAGATGAATGAAAATGTGTAATTCGCTTTAGCAGCTGCTAAACTAGAATCTGTCTTACATTTAAACACACTTGTACTTTGAATTTCGTTTAACATAAATAATAAAATTCAGTGGCTAAAGTCCATAAAAAGAGGCAAATCTGAGTATATATATATATATTTATTTCGACCAGTAACGTTATCTAAACATAAACTTTTATGTCGACAGGATTGGAGTACTGCTTTAGCAAATAAAAATAAAACATTGATTGTGGCCCTTTAGGGATTTAAGTAGTACCACAGCATTTTAAGTGTGAATGTATAACAAATTAAATCGATGAAATTAACAAACTCGTACTTAAATCAAATTGAAGTGATTGCAAATGAATAAGCGAATTGCTGAATGAACTGAATAATGATTACCCTCGTGGATCGTGTACACCAAATCAGAGTTCAACGACAACAAATTGCTGGCTTATGCAAATCCCATTTAAATGAAAATGTTTGGCTCTCTATGCATAACAGTAACAGTTGTTTATTTCAATATTTAAAACAAAGCAAAGTGTGCGGCATTTGTTCAATTCACATAGAAATAACTGCGGCCAGGAGTATTTATGGATGATTCGTCCCAATGCAAATGCAAATGCAAATGCAAACTCCTGAGCATAGAGAGATGGACAAAACAGAAATGCAAGTTGTGTCGCCTCCAATGAACGTGTGTGTGTGTGTGTTCCCTCCCATGTGTGCTGATGGTGTGGGGAGCCTTCTTAATACGCAAAACGTGTGTCCGGATGATAGCCAAGCTTGTCTAACGCTGGATTGCAGGCAAAGTTGATCATGGGCGGCGGTCCACAGAGTAGCACAATCGTATCATCGTTGGCCGGCAGCAGATGGGCGGCAATAATTTCATCATTGATGAATCCAACGCTGTATTTCCAACCTAATTGGGATTATACAAAACAAAAGAACAAATCGATTAGATACAAGACTCAATTCCATGGCTGTTGTTACTGTCAAGACCGACCTATACGACCTACACCGTTCCCCTCGCATTGTGATATGAAATCAAAATTATATATATAAATATATGTACAGATGCTAGCTGGTGGTTGGACTTAATAGCTAAAACGCTGCTCGGAACGATGGCCCAGCCGTTCGAGACCAGGTATACACGTATAGTTGACCATTGGCGGCGGTCCGCACAGCAGACACAGCGTCTCTGGATGCGGCGGATACAGTTGTTCGCCCATCATCTCATCGTTGACGTGGCCGGTATTGTAGGACCAAGCTATGAAACGTGCGTGCGCCGTGCGGGGCATCCGTTGGAGGGCAGCATGTGGCATGAGGAGCAAACACAAGATACTCAACATAATAGATGACTTTTTGGCATTAGCATTACGATCGCTACACGTGAATATGATGAAAATGCGTCCTAATTGTGATTAACATGCACTTGCAAATCTACAATCAAAATGTGACTACAAATAATACATTCTTTTATCCTAAACAATCGAAATCTCTTAAAGTCCCTCGTAATAATAGAGTTGCAACATAAATCTTATTCTAAAAACATAAAGACTAACTATGACCAACAGACTTCTAACACTCAGAGGAAATAAATTAATAATTAAAGTTAAAATCTCTTCAGATAAAAACCTATGTGTAAAATGAACATGAAATTGACTGGATGACTGATTTATGTCTAATACGTGTGCGGAGGGAAGCATTTGAAGTCGCTGCTCACCTTCGGCAGCTTTGTCCACAGTGTACCAGACCTTGAACTGGTCGGGATGCTGCTTGGCCAGCTCATCCAGTTCGACGCGCAGCAAAATATCCTTTTCACTCTACAAAAGGCAAAATGTAATGCTATTAACTTGAATTATGTGCATATATGTGTATCAAGTGATGAACTCACCTGGTTGGCAAAGAGCAGTGCCAGTTGAGTGTTGTCCTTGTCGCTGTGCTTGAGCACTTCACGCACCAGTTGCAGCATGGGTGTGATTCCGGTGCCGCCGGCAATCATGTTGACACGCTTGGCGGTCACCTGTTTGGGCGGATCCTTGCGCAACTTTTTAATGGAGAAGGTGCCGTTGCCCAAATATTGCAATCGACCCGACGGTCCACGGAACGAAATCTTATCGCCCACCTCCATTTGCTCCAAATGCTGGGTCATTTTACCGCCAGCAGGGAATTTGGGATGTGTGTCCTTAAAGTACACCTTGACCACCAAGTCCACATAGCCGACATCATCATCCGATAGCAATACGTA